>JAQFYE010003089.1:0-16186 GCA_034694305.1 Protaphorura glebata
GTTAAATATTACGCTAATACTTTTGCTTGAATTTTCGCTTATGTAATTTGCTTTTTTTTATTAATTTAAAAAAAAAATTATGCGTCATTAATTGAAATTACAAGAATGTAGACTTCGGTTGAAATACGAATCCGGATTCGAATCCGACTTTTGCCGGATTCGACGGTGCGAATCCGAATCCGAATCCGGCTTTAGCCGCCGGCTAATAGCCGGATTCGAGGTATTCGAATCCGAATCCGACTTTTGTCGGATTCGAAATTCGCGAATCCGGATTCGAGCGAATCCGAATCCGACCAAATCCGGATTCGTGGAGAGCACTACTGAGAAATAAAAATACGAAAATACTCATAGAGATAGGAATTTTAGCTAGTAGTTTTTTTCTTGCCTGAGCAGAAAAACAATCTGAAATTTCTAACCCTATGTACAAAATACCCAAATTGTGGTCCCAAAATGGGACGGGTCAAAATAAAGCATTAACGGGTTGACTGATTCTACAAATATTTCGTTTACTGAATCCGAATTCGGCAACTAAAATGATTTCGAATTTTTTTTTACCAATCCAGAAACTGAAAATCATAGATTTTATATTCGGACACTCCTGCATTCTCTAGAACTCGAATCGACTTTCATTTATAACATAACTAAGCTATTTAAACACATTCCGACGTGTTCGAGAATTACCCAGCTCTCTGTAAGTTTTTAGAAACTCCCCAATTACAGTAAAAATTGAATTAGAACTACAGCAAAGCTTTAGTTGCCTCAATGGTTGTTTCGAAAATTATGACCAGTGTTAAATTTAATATTCTACGTGGCGAAAGCATGCAAACAGTCCTTATACCTTGCGTGAGGGAGTCGTAATTCAATCTCTACTGTAAAATTCGTTGCGGATACGCATTTTTGAAACCCTCAGGTTCGATCGAGGTGTTGGTTCTCGTGGTAATAACTAACGTTAGCAGTATATAATGACCAAGGCCAACTGCCTAATGTCTATGCGGGCCACCCGAAGAACATCAGTTGAAGTGAAAACATGATAACACAGAATAGAACAAAAACAATAAAGTTGAAAAGGGAAGACAACAAAGGGCTTACATATTTTGCAATAAACGAACGGTTATCTTTCCCGTCTTCCCCGCGTTCCTTCGCAATTCTTTCCATTTCCAACTTCTCTAAATAAGGTGCAGTGTCAGGGCTAACAAAACAATAGACAATCATTAATTAATATTTACGTTTACGTTTTCCAATAGCAAATGTAGAAGTCTGGAGACTTAGAGAGAATTGTCCAGGCTTGGCTTACATTGGCCCGACGTCCCCATGATGCACTGAAACAGTTGTATTGAATTTTGGTGGTCCAGTTGGACGGAAATCAGTTCGTCGCACACCGTAACTGATAGAAAATATTTCACCACTGGGCGTCAAATGAATTCGAATGATATCGTGAAGCCGGGCATCCAAAACTGATTTCTAAAATTAAAACAAATACATATTTTCATAATGAATCAGAAGAATACAATGTGTACAATCATTTATAATTTCTGGCGCATTTACAGCGGGTGCAAATGTCTTGAATTCCTTTTGTCCATTCGGCAACTTGATTTTTGCAGTCACAAAGTAGTAAAGATCCTCAGCAGCCAACGCCTGTTAAAAATGGCGATAAAAAAACCCGGTTAACGTTCTATCATTTTTGAAAACACGATCATTTCAGTGTGATCTAATAATATCTTATTTATACAGTAAATTACGTACTTTCAGTTTCTGAAGATCTGTCGTACTCAACACGACCTGTTCCGCTGTGAATTTAGGTCCTCTGAAATTGCGAATTAGAATGGAACCCCTTGTAGTAAAATTGCCTTCGTCCTGTGAATTCCCGAAGGCGTGCCAGAGATCCACCTTCACTTCAGCAGTGTCAAAGAAATCACTCTCAGCTTTATCTAACTGTAAGTAAACAGGAGAACAATTTGAATTATTTAATCAGTTACTAAAAATCATACAAAGGCCATGCTACGAGGTATACATGCTGCGGTAAGTTACATTAATTTTTGGTCTACTTGCAATCTATTAAGGGATTTTCCAAATGTTTTGATTTTGACGTCTGACATCAGATTCGTTCTCATGATCTCATGATGTCACGATCATACGACCATCGCGAAGATCATTTGAAAACAGAACAACCGATCCAAAGAGTAGTCAGAAAAATGAACCAAGTATAAAAATTATTATATTATGACTTACGGCAGCATGGGAGAGAGGAATCACAACAGATATTCCGACGAGGGCCACAGTTACGACAATTCCAAAGATACGCTTACAAAATGCAATATGGTCCGCCATAATTCTCTAAACTATTTCAAAAAAACTAATTTTCAAAAGTCCGGACGTCAGTGTCAGAGTCGAAATATAGAATTGGACTATTTTGCTCTATTTCGTCAAGTTCCGTTTGGCCACGTACGTCGAATTCTTGTTGACCCTAATCTGACGACCTAGAACGGTCAAACGTTGTGAATACGCCAAATTAAAGAATCACTGAAAACCCGAACTTTCCACTTTTTCGAAATTACGATCTTGAAATTTCACGATACACGTCGAATTGTAAATTGAAATTGAATTATCGGTCTGTTTTAAAAATTCGCGGTTCTCGATATACAGGGTGGTTAATATCTATGGTCTCCGTACCTTAACTCTATAAACCCAACCTCCTCCTTGGATATAAAACTGTGAGATGTGCATTTTGTAAAGAATTGAATGTGAAAAATGCAATGCTATTTGGTACATAAATTTCACATTCGGTTCAGCACGCCGAATTCTTAAGATAAAGCAAAACTAACTCAGAATATATTGGGAGCCGCCACGCAGTGTCTTTTATTACGTGCGCTCGATCGATGCTGCCAATGTTGTCCCTACATAAAATTCTCCACGAAATGTATATCTTATTTTCTTGCCAACCCAAGCTAAGGTTTGGCCTTAATTGGGGAAAATAACATATGACTTATGAACTACCCTGCACACTTCAAGTGAACATTCAATGACTGGCATAGTGAGAAGCCGGGAATTTTAAAAATAGTCATTTGTAAACATTTCATACTTTTTGAAGATATAAAATATAAATTATTTTAAAACTCTTTTATTTCGACATTTTGAAATGGACGGAGATAATGGTGGAATTAATTTTGCGATTTCGATTTTGACCCGAGCTGTGACTTTGGACGTGGGGAATCGTCACACCGAATCCCTAATTTGTTACCAAGAAGGAATACGAATGTTGTTGGATTCTTTGAAGAATTTTAAAGGGGATGATGTCAAAAGGAAAAAGTTACGAGATAAAGTCGAAGGTTCGTTTTAAAATCAAAATCACTCATTCAATTTTACAGTGCCCTTAATTTCTGGCTACCAAAGCAGTAGTTCTCGTAGTAGGATATGCATTTTTAGGTTCGGGTTTTAAATGCACGTGCCGTGCATAACTTTTGAAATTCGTCTTGTATGTATATTTATTTCAAAAGTTTAAGCTCTATATCGCGGGGTCTGGATCTTCGCGTAGAAGACCTGTTTTGTTTCAATTTGATCTAAGGAGGGTATCCCTAGTAGTGGGAAAAGGCGTCAGTGGAGAAAGACCATAAGACCTATATAAAGCAACCACCTGGTATTTTCATTCCGAGAGAATTGAACCCTTAAACTGTTTAAATGATAAGGGCCTGCCTTGAATTGTATTTTTAAATTTATATATTCATTGATTTCTTCATTATAGAATACATGGGACGGGCAGAGAAATTAAAGACGTTAATTGAAGATTTGAAAACGTCTGGCAAATATCGAGAGCAAATTCAAGTTGAAGAAGGGGCCGTAGGATATTCTTACAATTCTGTGTTGTCCAGATTTTTAGACCCTTCTGTTAGGACTGTGTTCCTGGATGACCCTTACATTCGAAGTCCTCATCAAGTATTGGAAAATATAATTGAAAATGAAAAGTTATTAGATGGCTTGTTATGCTACGGCCACGTTATTATATTTAATTTTTCTAGTGTGACAATTTTCTTCGGTTTGTCGAACTCTGCGTCAGACTCTGTCCAAATCTTAGAATTATCCAACTGACCACTGGGAAAGATCCAAAACAAAGTGACCAACAGGAGGCACGACTTAGAACGATTGCGCGTTCCTTAATTGAAATGAAGGGTCAAAGTATTCAACTAAAATTAAGTTACTCGGACTCACTTCATGATCGTGAAATAAGGTACAATGAAACGAAATTTTGTCGTTCATGCTGACATGATTTCGATTTTTAAATAATAACTTTTTTAACCGCTGTTATTACCCCTAATGAGATGATCTTATGATATTCGTCGGTTTTGATGTTGGTTGATTTTTTCAGATTGGACAACGGATGGGTGATAAAAATTGGACGTGGATTGGATTATTTCAAACCGGTAGACAGGCTCACGATAGGTTTTTCTGACTTTGACTTACGACCTTGCAAAGAAACTACGATTGATATTTTCCACAAGAAAGAATTAGTTGTTTGCCACTGACCTTTGCCGTCTACAACGCGAGATTATAATTATTTCCGGAGCCTCTTTGACCTTAGACTTTTGAAAGTTGAAAGTTAACCGTAATTTTGAGTCGTGTCAAAATTACTTATAGTTTTGTACAATGTTTTGACAAATGCTCATCTTTTTAATTTGAACATGCAAAATCATTTGTGATATTCTTATTGTATATATTTATTTTTAATTATGGAATTCTTGGACTTGACTGGACGCAATAAAAATATTTTTACAGCATTGCATTTCCTGTGTACAACCTGCAAGCCTACACTACAACATTTACAAATCTACTCCTTAATCTTAATAACATTATAAAACATCTTATTCATTTTTTAATCAGTATGGACGAGAGAGTTCCTATTAGAGAGAATCTCTCCCTGGGTAATTTACAAATTACAAGTTAAAATGTATAATGTAGTTTTCTATCCAATGTAGCATTAGCTAGCTATTATAACTAAATCGATAGGATTAACCTGCATGTGTATTGTGTATTCTTTACCCTGATTAATTAAACTCGATCATTTTTATCTAGACAAAATAACTACACTCATGAAAAATTCAGTTTACTCTACCTGCGAAATATCTACATGTTCACGTTATTGAATTTCATCGTAGTAGAGAAAAACTCCGACAGAGAAAAATCTGTTTGAAGAAACGACAATAGATACATTGTCAGTCCTGGATGATCGAACCCTCGGCATACCGAAATGATAAGGCCCCGACGCCGACGGTTCTTGTACTGTATGAGGTTTTTACCTTTTGGATATGCAAGGGTTTTTTCCACGTTCGCTTTCATAAACCACTTAAAGTGTCCCGATCGATGGGGTAGGAAAGTCGGTTATTGCGAGGATGCCCAATGATGGTTAAAAATCCAGTGTGTGTGTGTGTGTGTGTCGACAGTGCAGTAATGCATTGGTCAAAGTGAGGTGATTTCTGGATCTGTGTAGCCGGATTGTGCCTGGGCTTTCTCGTTCTCCCTTAGGAGAAGTAGACGGCAAGCCATCATTTGACTAAGAATGTGTGATATTTGCATTCTGTCTTCACACAACACAGTATGCGTATAGATAAGATGTCCAGATTATAACTGCCTGAGTCTTTTAAGGAGCTACCGCTACCATTTTGCTACGATCATAGTCTGACGTATCGTGAATTTATTTTGGGTTGGGTTCTTCTTCCTAGGACCACAGAATTTGCCCACCCTGTAACTCGACACTCGAGATTCTAAACCTTGCGTTGGTTTACCACGCGGTTGCACGCCACGCTCGCTTTTCCTGCCGCACTCAATTTGAGATTTTTGGTTGGAACGCATTTCTATTCTAGAGTTCGTTCAGGCAAGACAGGAGGAGCCGGTCAATTTTCATATTATTTTATAAAACCGACAGAAATTAATCAGTTAACAATCATGGCTGACACGGAAGTTGCATCAGCGACAGTGGAAAATTTGGAAAAGGTTAAAAGTTCACCCGAAAAAGCTGTGGCATCAGAAGAAGTAGCAGAAAGCAAGGCCAAGCCGGCGCCCGTTGAAGCCGAAACTGATGAAGATATTCGTGATCAGAAAATCATCAGACAAATCGAGGTAATTTATAAGTTATTGTGGTAATCGAGTTTTTAACTGAGTACTGATTAATTGCAAAAGTGAATATGGAAGCTGCGTTTCGTATGCGTATGTCCACGTGTTTGGTTGTTAGGCAAGATGCCGTGGCCCACTGAGTCACGCATGTATTTCATTTAGTGAATTAACGGAAGACGGACACTGTCGATTTTTTCAGTGGTTTTGATATTCAAAAAGGGGAATAAAGTTCAAAAAAAAATTTGGACAATTTTTACAATAAATAATTTCAGTTTATTTCGTTTTGTAAAGTAATGAATGATGAAACCAAAAATCCATTCTAAATCGACAGAACATAGACAAATTGCATCACTATTTCTATAAAACTGTGTAGCATGTAGTAAGAAATTGCCTATGCTTCAATTTCCTACTAATGGTTGTAGTTGATCCTTTCTGCGAGTTTGGTATGGTTGCATTTTGTAAATGTTGAAATCATACCACACATCGATACGTTATTTGATTTGAACTAATTTTAATATTTGTTCACAATCACATATCTTCTAGTTAAATAGATTAGTTTAATCATTTCATTGCGTAATTTATTTATCCCATAAGAACGGCACAGAACGCGATTTACTGCCTCAATTCCCATGAGCAGAAAAACTGGTAGCCTGTGCCAAATTAATTTGATTCTTTTGGCAATTTTGGATTTTCAATCATGTATTGTAAAGCCATGCTAAAATTTTCATACAAAACAAAACTACTATTCAAATTTAAATCAGAATTTACTTTATATTTTTCTTTTGAGTCTTTATAAACTCTTAACCGAGATTCGGTGTCAGGTTTAGTTTTTTAAACAAAGCACTACCACAAAGACTCGTATTGGCACTCAATTTATGCATTTTTCATTAATCAGTTCTTAATGATTTGTTATTTTTTGCAGTACTATTTCGGAGATGCCAATTTACCTAATGACAAATTCATCAAAGCAGAATCTGCTAAGAATGAAGGATGGTTTCCACTAAGTGCGCTATTGACTTTTAATCGGATTCAGAGTTTGCTAACTGAGTGAGTTTAGAATAATACTGATATATTGTATGCATTGGAGAATTGAGTGGTCAAAATTAAAATCGATTATTTATTTCTTTACCAGTGTACCTCAAGATGACCGTGTAAGCAGAATCGTGAAAGCCTTGCGAGCTTCAGTCCTGATTGACATTGACGAAAAAGCCGACAAAATTAGACGAAATTTGGAAGTTCCACTTCCAGAAGGAAATTCATATGATCGAACCGTTTATATTAAGGGATTTCATAAGACCGACACTAGACTGGATGATTTAATTGGTGAGTTTTTCTGTAGATTTTTACTTCGACGCTATCTTCGAAATAACGGAATCACTAATTTTATCTCACTTCACTTCAAATAATTCAATTTATTTCAATCGCAGATTTCTATTCAAAATACGATGGAATGAGTGCCGTGATTATGCGTTGGTACAAGGAGAAAGTGATTCTACCAGGTGCAGGTGAAAAAGACAGTCAGAATGGCAAACCTGCTTTAGCTGAAATGGCAAACGTTGGCTTCGTGAAAAAGTTCAAAGGGTCAATCCTGGTCATCTTTAAAACTGTAGAACAGGCTGAACAATTTTTGAAGGAAGAAAAACATTCTTACGGTGGAGCCCCAGTAAGTTTACATATTGATATCAAAAGGCCTATTATGCACTACGTTAATTCTAAAATGAGAAATGGCACAGAACGCGATTTACTGCCTCAATTCCCATGAGCAGAAAAACTGGTAGCCTGTGCCAAATTAATCCTGTTTTTTTCTGCATAACTTGCATTTGCAGTCTCATAGTGGAAATGCTTGCAGAAATTTTCATACAAAAAGTTAGAGACCTGGAAAATATTTTTTTTAAATGCAATTTAAATTTTGTGATACGTTTATTTATATTTAAAACAATTACTTGTATAGGCTGTATAATTATATATTTATGTATTCGTCATATCATTTTTTTTAAATTAAAGTTGGATACGCGGTAAAAGTTACAGATCCTTCGCTGTGCAGTAAGGAATATATCGACTTCGTAATAATTTTTGTATATTCGGATTTTTTTTAGTTAATTCGAATGCCTCAAAAGGAGTACAGGGACATGAAGAAACGTGAATTTGAAGAAAGACAGTCTCTTCGGGCTGGCAAGAGATCTGGTGGGGATGCAGCAGCAGCTATTGAAGTAACCGAAGAAGAGATCTCTGATCTACCAAAGGGGGCATTGATTAAAATCATTGAAGTCCCGGAGGGATTCAGTCGAGAAACGTTGAAAGAAAAATTCTACAGTGTGGCAAAAGAAGAGGATTTCCCAGTAAGTGAATAAATTAATATATCATTTGCACACGGTTGATATACTTTAAATCACTTGATTTTAAGCAGGTGCAAGTCGTGCAAGTATAAATGTTCAAAGTTTACGTCTTCGTCATTACTTATGAAACGAGATTTTGCTTATTTTATTTACAACTGCTTTAAAGCATAGTTTAAAGTTATCTCTATCCAATCTGATTATTGAAACAAAGCAGTTTAAAACAGAAGAACCAAATATCGTAAATATTTTTACCCAAACCGAATTTCTGGGTTTGATTATTAAAATATTGAAATATCGATATTTGTAATTTAAGTACATTTTTTGTTAAATGTTTTCAGATTGCTTTTGTGGATTTCCAACGTGGTGATACAACGGCTATTTTAAGATTGGACAAAGCCGGCTCAGCTGAAGAATCTATGAAATTATTCCCAGATTTGAAGCTACCTGTTGGAACTGATGCTTTCTGTCAATGTGAACTTTTTACTCCGGAGGATGAGAAGTCTTATTTCCTTAAAGTTCGTGACAATCGTTTAAAACTCAAAAGACGAGGTGGCGGTGGAGGAAATCGAGGATTTGGTGGTCGTGGAAGAGGTGGCGGGCGAGGGCGCCAAAGAGGTCATGGCGGCAAACGTGGTCGTCGTAATTAAACGGTTATCTCCCATCGGCTTCAATTTTGTTGACTTTTGTATTCATCTACCTTTATTTTTCAATTTGTTTTATTATATTATTCTAGATGATATATTTACAATTTGCATGCATTTGCATTATACTTTCAAAGCTAAGTAATTTACCAAAATATATAAAAATTATGACGGAAATATTCAAATAAATTTTCATTTATCAACGATTATTCATTTTTATTCAGTCGGAATATTTATTATATAATTTCTTTTCAAGATATAAATAAGAACATTTTTTGGAAAACAGAATTAGCTATCAAATCAAGGAAATTCAATTAAAGTGGCTAAAGGCCACTGTCGCGACTATCCCGATTATCTAACCACAAAAATTCATCATTTCCGTCATGGGACGATAACGTTCTTCCATCCAAGTCGTACTGATTTGGACGTGCAATTCCTTTGTTTTTACGCCAATAATATGTTAATACACCTCCAGCAATTGTGACTAATCCAATTGCAATTAATGTTATCCCGACGACAATTAGAAGATGTCCAAAATCATAGCGATTAGAATTGTCGAAATCTTCGTTATTGCCGAGTTTTTCGGGGAATATTTCGACTTTTTCCATTCTTGGGACTACTTCGTTTTCGTCGTCGTTGCGATCTGTAGTATATGTGGGCTTTCTAGTTTTTGGCCGATACGTCGGATTATCACTGTAAATTATCACTGTCGGTTTCTCTGTCTCCTGTTCTCCCAATTCGGGCAAAGAAGGCATAGTGGGATATGAAGTCGTAGTATCCTCTTGAGGTATCGGCGTCGTTGTTTCCTCTGGGGGTATCTGAGTCACTTCGAAAGGTTCCGTCGGAACCGGAGTCCCTGTCCGAGGATAGGGTTCTGGTTGAGGTGGCGAGTACGTTGTAGTCGGCGGTGCGATTGTTATAGGTGGAATCTCCGCGTTGGGCTTTCTAGTTTTTGGCCGATACGTCGGATCTGTGTAAGTTGTCACTGTCGGTTTTTCTGTCACCGGCTCTACCAATTCGGGCAAAGAAGGAGTAGTGGGATATGAAGTAGTTTCCTGTGGCGGTATTGGCGTCGTTGTTTCCTCTGGGGGTATCGGAGTCACTTCCAAAGGTGCCCTCGGAACCGGACAAGGATAAGGTTCTGGTTGAGGTGGCGGATACGTTGTAATCGATGGTGCGATTGTTATAGGTGGAATCTCTGAGTTGGGCTTTCTAGTTTTTGGCCGATACGTCGAATCTGTATAAATTATCACTGTCGGATTTTCTGTCTCCGGTTCTCCCAATTCGGGCAAAGAAGGCGTAGTGGGATATGAAGTGGTTTCCTGCGAGGGTATTGGCGTCGTCGTTTCCTCTGGGGGTATCGAAGTCACTTCCAAAGGTTCCGTCGGAACCGGAGTACCTGTTCCAGGATAAGGTTCTGGTTGAGGTGGCGAATACGTTGTAATCGGTGGTGCGATTGTTATAGGTGGAATCTCTGCGTTTCAAAAAAAATTATGTCTTAAAATGAAACATACTCTCGCCATTAATTGACATTCAACCACGCCATAAAGCATGGTCAAACACCCGGTATTATCCGCGGAAATTATATTGGCTTTCTGTGTTAGCGGCCTAGGGATGGTACGCAGGTCGAAGAATCTCGGGTCGAGATATACTCTTAGAGAACCTCGTCACCCTGAGTGCGTTTAATTTTTATGGAATAATAGAACTACGAAGAAGTGTTTCAGCAATTTTGTACCTTAGTCGATTGTATTTTATATAAGTAATACAGCTTACATTTATTTTTAGGAAATAAAATCTTCTAATTTCTAATATTCTAGGGGCTTCTAACCAAGTTACGCATACTTCTATCTAAAATTTAGGAGGATTCATTACAATAGAATTAGTAAATCCTTATTGATTTGTCTGGTGTTCTGGCTACTAAGGATTAAGGTATATTGTAGTGATCCCAATTTTATTAAAGAATGAGACAGTATTAAAATGAGTCCCGGGTTTAACCCCAGATCTTATATTCGAATCATTTTTTGCTGTCTCATGATACAATCAGGATAGAGATGGAATCCTCAATTTCAGAATTTTAAAGCATTAAATAATTTTCTAGCGTCCTAATCTTCATGAGAGATAAGTAAAAGAGAGACAAGTCTCTCTTTAGTTAAATAATAATTTAAATTAAACGAAAAAGTAATGACTAAAATATTGAATTAGCTATAGACTGAGTTTTGTGTAGTAGTTCGTATTTAGAAATGTAACCTTCTTGATAAATTAACAGAATAAATGCAATGTTTTCTGTGACAAAAGAAATAAGTTCGAAATGTAAAATCTATCCAGATTGCAGTATTTGCATTGTAAGCTTGGATTTGCGGTTATGATTTAAGGTCAAGGTTAAGCTTGTTTCGTGTGTCAAATGGTCATGTTATCCTCAACTCTCTATTTTGTACTATATTTTATTATACCTGTACACGTTGGAGCCGTTCCATTCCATTTTTGTCCATCGCAAGTGAGTATGCGTTCTCCGTCTAACAGAAATCCGTAATTACAAGAGAAAACTGCTACTCCACCGCCATACAATTGTCTTAAGCTTCCATGCAATGGAATTGGCATTGCTCTGCATCCCTCACCTGGAAAATTTTAAGTTTATTAAGTCAAACTTTTCGGAATCTGGATTAAGTATTTATTTCCTCTTCATTGAAACGGATTTGAGAGGGACAGTCGTTTAAGTTTTACCTTGAGAAGGAGCAAGTCAATTAATGAATTACTTTTGAATGATTTTCGAAGCAGGATTTTTAAATAGGTTCTTTTCTGCGACGGTTTATAGACTTACACAGATAACGGAGTATAAATAAGATAATGGACTTACGAACACATGATGGTGGGGGGTCAGACCATTGACCTCTGACACAAACGGCGACACCAGCGCCCAGCATACTGAAATCAGAATTTTCGTCAATTATTAAGTTGTCAAAATTTTCGGTCGTTATTTCAGCATTAATATAAATTTTTAAACCAATTTTTCGCAGACTCAGTTATCCATCCAAAATATAACCCAAGAAGAATGATTGAACTCTAATTATTTTTTTGACTATTTCCACAATTCAAAAATTCTGAATGACTTACTGAAAACCATAACTACATTGGAAACGTACAAGAGTGCCTTTGTCTCTGACTCTTGTGACACCATTCGTGATACGAATTCTTCGATCACACTTTGCCCTAGGTTTTAAAAATTCTTCAAGACGAACGCGATTGTCAAGTCTGGAGGGTGGATCCATATTGAACCGATTCGCTTTACGAACATTAATTGTAGGAGTAGGAGATCCCCAAGGATTGTCAATAAAATTATTTTCTTCTGATTCACCACCTCCACCACCGACTGAACCAAACTTATCAGACGGATCGCCATAGTCCAGAAAAGCTGGGCCAGGGGCACTTACACATGTGCACTGTTTTAAGAAAACGCTCAACATTAAACACATCGTAATCGACCAAGCAAAAACGATCGAATCCATTTTACGAAACATTTTTAGAAATCTACTAAAATTGAGACTTTTAAAAGTTTAATTTCTATTTAAAGGATTGAAATATTTAATACACTTTTGATATAAAATATGATTTAACTAAGGACAACTTTACAGGATTATGTTACATGACTGCACCCGTACATATGGGACAATTGGATTCAGTAAAATGTGCCATTCGTCCCAGCCTCCGTGTATTTCTTCATCTTCATTACATTCTAACATTTATGAGTTGGATGAATATGAATTTAGAGTGATAAGATGACCGAGTTGAGTCCTTTTATTATTGTCTTCGACAGGAAGTTGTCCTATCAAGTCTTACTCTGTTCGAAGGGCACGCAATTCGTACAAGAAAAATGCAAGATTAGCTGGAAGTTGAAGTACTACATGAATGGGAATTGTCTATGTTGTGGTGTATACCCCACATTTCAAAGTACATTAATTTACAGAATAAGTGTTAATGTTATACATTTAGTATGTCATTTAATGCGAAGTCTTAAGAGCTATAGATGACAGTCCTGCCAATTCGTTCAATGAAATTTTGAAGAATGAAATTTTGCCAGATTGGCCCGGCCATTATTCATTTCAAAATTTACTAGCGCCGCAATACAAGTTGAACTAGCCCATAGACTTAGAACACCTATTAACGTATAGTAGTATATATTATATGTCTATGAACTAACCATACCGGGCGTTCATCATATCCTGGACGAAAGCCTTGACAAAGTGCAGGTCCCATTTTTCTGGTATCCTCCGAATCGGTCGTGGCGGTGGCATTATGAACCGCCCTGTATTTGACAAAGTATTAACGATTTTGTACTTAAACGATAGAAACTAGATCACAAGGAAAACTCCGGAAGACTCCTGAAAATATTTAAGAGATGAGTTTGAGTATTTCTATTTGTACACCTTGAATGCCAGTAATATTTTAACTGAATGTGAATACTACAAAAACACAAACATCAGTTGAATCCCATCTTTCTAGACTAAAACCACTAAAATCAGTTCAACTAAGATTTTGGGATTATAAAGGTTTAGAATTCCACACAGGCGCCTATTTCAGCTTATTTGAGTAGACTTGTATTTTGAACAATACAATCCTGCTTCATTGTCTCTACTACGTTAGTACGCAACTTCATAAGAAATTAATGAGGTGTTATAATTTGGCTGGCTGAGCCACACCTTAAATGTAATTGGTGAGAAACGAGATCAATTCTCAATTTTTTCTTAAACTGTTTTATTATGAAAAGTACAATTTTTGAATTCTGATAATTCCGTCTTTAGTAAATTTTGTACTATTGCCTTGTCAATAGCGCCTTCATGAGTGAATTACCCAGGTCAAGTCAGGTTTTAGAAGGAACGCTAACATTTCGGTGTAATTTTCGCGTAAACCTCTATACTCGGGAATTAAGTTCAGTAGAATCATAGCAATATTCTTATAGATCTTTACAGTAACACACTTAGTATTTGTGGAAATAAGCATTATGTGAGTTATCCATGACATTTTGTGGATGAGATATATGAGCTAAACCTAATACTTGTGACACTTTGAAATGTCTAACCTTTGAAATTAGTCGGGTGATCTGAATATTACACCCGAACTGTATTTTTGTCAATAAATATGAATCAGTCAATAAATATAAACTGGAGACTTGCTGATTCCTTTTTTAATACAGTAAACTGCATATCCGCGGCCGTGCCAAATGTTTCTGAACCTTGTAACTTTAAAACACAAGTATTGAATTTTTGGCATAAACATAAAACTTAAGAGCCATTCAAGCCCACACAAACGCAAACATGACATTTTAGTACATACTTGTATGTTAAATAAATTTGATTGGTCGGCCCACTCCTGTCGGGTCGGGTCATAAGAGGGAATAAAATAAATTCTTGACCAGTTGAGTCTTCCAGTCTAAAGTGCCGGAGGAAATAGTGAAAGTCCATGAGCGTCCATACGATGTCAGCTTAAATTCTGAGCTCTTACTTTGATCTTTTTCTTGTGATGGATTGGACTTGGACAAGTAGTGTTAGATAGACTTGTCGAAAAAGCCTTCAGGGACGACTTGTCGAAAAAAGTGTCTTCCTTTACATGTCAAACATAGTCTTTTCGGACGACTGCGTTTGTCCAGTCAAGTCTACTAAAAGTTTCAAAGACAACACACTGGACTCACAAGGGACAATATTCGACCAATTAGTATGATATATACATTCAGAGTTGTCTAATTTGATCGGTTTTATGGAACAAATCTTTTGCAGCAACAAAAATATTTCCATTAATTGACATTCTCTGTAGTGTATGGTCAATCATGTACATTTTTGATAAGAGACTGGGAATGGTCAATTTCGTACACTATCAGTACCAAAATCGATTGGTAATATTTTGATTTGATTTAGGCGTTCAGGGGTTGTCTAATCCCATAATACTGTGGGGGTTCAACTTCAAAACTAATTCTGAAACTATTATTTGAGTTTTATCTGCCACCGTAATCTTCATATTCGTGACCACGATATTTTTGATGGATTATCGTACTACCTCAATTTTTACGTCCGAATACTGTCCCTTGCCAAATGGACTTGACTTATCGACGACGAAGAAGAGGGCTTAAGATGCCTAGCCAGGAATTACAGAACAGAACAGAAAGTAGAGAATTTATTTTGTTTGTACTACGAATACGATTGACGGAGTTTTCGGTGAATACGAAATGTCACTTTAGTAAAAACGAACTAGAATTGGCTTCAGAGTCAACTGGTCTCGATACTCGAAAAATTGAATCGTAAAATGTTCCACTTGTTATGCCGGACTTAGACATTCACTTTCACTTTTCTTGACAAAATTAACACACGTTGTAATCGTCGTTAATCGTTTTCAAATTATGTTTTCATTTTGTTATCTCCGTAAGCGTAATGTTAATTTTGTCGTGAAGTGAAAGTGAAGTGAAATGTCTAAATCAGGTATTAGACTCGCATTGTGATGAATAACACCTTCAAATATTTTTTAAAAGTTTAACTGTTTATATATTTTTTAAATAGATGGATCTCTCACTGCAATTGATCACGTACAAAAATATTGAGGTAAAATAAAATGAAATTAAGTCAAGAGAGATAGAAGAGATCTTGAATTCGTTCAATATAGTTAAAAGTTACTTTGCGCTGCGCTTCGGATTGATAACAATAATAATTCATGATATCACACAATTAATCCTGTTTGTCAGTTAGAATGTATATCACGATTTTTCTGATTATGGCACCGTCATGTTCGGTTATAGGGTGCGGATAACAGTATTTTATGATTTACGAAGAATTATTCGGACCAAATTTAGTATATTTTATTCACAATTATCGATTTTCAATAACAGCATGTCATGTTTGAAAAAGTAAGCTTAAACGAACTATGAACTTTATAATAAAAGATTATACGTCTATTTGCGAGTTATAGTTAGTGAGAGTTCGAATCCCTTGGTCACGTCCTTGGCAAATGTCAGTTTGGAAATCTCTTAATTACGTCCCGGCACCACCGAATTAGATCAACAATAGCTTCAGCTCTGAAAAATACGAGTCTTACCGTACACGAAGAAATACACTGTTTGAGCGAGTC
>JAQFYE010003090.1:0-16185 GCA_034694305.1 Protaphorura glebata
CAGATTTTGGCGCCCGGGGCGGTGGCCCCGGTTTGCCGCCCCCAAAGGCCGGCCCTGCCTGTACTTACTGAAAGCATTCAACTCGTCATCATAAAAAGCATCTGCCTCTGCCGGTGAATCGCCATCATCGGACCAGGTCACGTCAACTTTCTTGAATACAGCCCAGAGTTTCTTTTCTGACAACCATTTCAGCATGGCCACCATATTATCAAAAAATGAGTTCGTAAATTTGAGTCCATAGTAAAATCTCTCCACTGCCGCCGGATTTGACAACCATTCTGGGTAACCGATGAATGAACGCACACTATTCACTTTAAAAATGGCCCGAGCTTTTGTATTACTGTCCATCCAGTCCAATTTCTCTACCATGGTCTTGAAAGCTTTAATTATATAGTCCACCATTTCTCTGGTCTGAAAATTTTGTGTCAAATTATCTCATCTTTTTAAAACTTCAAATAGTATTTTTGTTTATCTATATAGACTTGACATCTATCATAATTCAAAAATTGATGTTAAGTATAATAATTTTAAATTCCCAAAACTATTTGGGTTCTGATCTACTCTTCTGGTGACGCCACAAATCTGAACCACCCTCATCAGTATATTTTATGCCAAAGTAATTCAGGAATTATAAAGTAGCCCACATTAGTCATTTAATTAATATTTGCTGACCTCGTTGAGAACACCAGCATTTACATACTTTAGGATATACTTGTGCGTTAAGGCAAAAGGTATTGTCGTGTCCAGGAGTGACACACATTCTGTCCGTCTGAAAACAAAAATAAACGCTCATTACTATTTCAAGTCTGAACATCTGTTGAAATTGGTTATCGGTTTGTGTGGATTTGTATTCATTCGGATAATGGTCGGTTAATTCTACACGAATACTTCTGAAAACGATCAGATTCGACTCGACGGTTGAATTGACATAAGGCTCGGATCATGTGAGATAAGTGTGTATCTGACCTGATTGGAAGATTTACATTTGAATCGTAATTCGAAATATTTGAGAATTAGATTTTGAATAAGATTACCTGTTTGGAAATGACTCGGCTCCATCCACCTTCGCGGAGAATGTTTTAAACAGTTCTCGAAAGTCTGATGTCACATCTTTTCCAAAAGTATACATCAATTGCCATGCCAAGTACATCTCTGAGGACAAGGAATGATAAGTTTAGTAGAAATCACTACTAGACTAAGAATAACATTAAGAGGCAATTCGAAACTATTTTCTAGCTGAACATATAGAGTAATAAAACGTATGTTCTATTCGGATTCCTACTCTACTAATTTGAAATTCAAATTAAAATGTCTTAAAAATTCAAAGATTAATCGAATTAGCACACGATTTAGTCAATTATGGTTCAGACTTTCAGATTGCACTGTTGTCAACATTCGAACCATTTAAAATTGAACATCTGAACTCGTTTTACAATATTTTAAAATAATACTGAACTATTCAGTGTAATATAATTCCTCATTGATTAGAATTAAAACTATAAAAAGAAATGATTACCAATGTCATATCGATTCGTATGATTAAGAAAGCCATGGATTTTGTGAATGTAGTTCAGGTCATTCACAACTACGGTCGAGTTTTCACTTATCGTCACAATTCCATCAAACACCGTTCCCAGGTACTCCGTCCAGTTAAACTAATAGTTTGGCAACAAATTAGTCACTCGTACATTTTAAAAATGTTGTAATTGAATTTGTTTGTTTCAAGGACCCAATAAACATTAATCCTCAGCTCGTTACGTACATGCAAATGTGACCGACCGAGTGAACGTTTTCGCTTCTTCTTGGACATCAGAAAATTGGTAGTTGTGTTGTGATCGTCTGATCCGAACTCATCTTGTCCACTATAAATTAAGTTCAATTGCCGGACGCTCAACACGTTGTACATATTTGGTTTCGACCGGTCCTCGTCATCTGTTAGTGACTGCAAAAATCCAGTAATTTTTTTAATTGCGTACGCAAGATCATCATGAACACTTCTTTACCCTCTTTACGCGGTCTATTGATTCCTCTAGTTTCTCAACTTGTCAATTGTTTTTGTAATTAATATGAGTTTTTGGATTTAATTTCAAACGCCCTGTCATGTTGATTTCCATACAATTCGAACAAACAACACATTATTTTTTTACCGTAGCAAAAATCTCCTCATATGCAACAATTTTGTCGAGTCTAGCATTCATGTCTCCCGTAATCGGCGCTACATCACCAAACGATTGATTTAATCGAGTTGTGGTCTGGTTAATCAAGTCCATGTAAGCTACAAGTGTTCCGTTGTCACTCTCATCGAAAATGTCCTTCGTAACGACCAAAGTTGGTTGATCAATCTATAAATAATCATGTATGACATTTCATGGCAAGTGGTAAGGTCATAGTGAAAGCGAGTTTGGCAATGTTTTGCAAGGAGCTTACAAAAATAGTATTGTAACTTGTGTCCATATAGTCGGCAGACACCTCCAAATCAAAAATATAACTTTGGCCAGTCAGTCGACGAATTATCCCTAACGTTTTGGCAATTGACTGATTTTTTGGAATTAAATTTCGAATGATTTCCGCCATTGGTTTCAATCCGGACTTTTCAATTGTGTCTGCGTGAATAAAAATATATTTTAATCTGTTTGCTCATAATATCACTACTGATATACACCTACCAGTTGAGACGCATGAGTTGTACATTTTCTTAAGTTGTTGAAGAATGTCTATATCATCGGACGTAATATTTTCCGTCAGACCTGAGCAAGATTTGGTGGATAAATAAAATTATTTTACTTCAACTATTCAACTTAATAGAACTGGCAGGGATTACTAAGAACATTATTTCGTATATTACCTAGTCCGTATATATTTGACCTGAAACAACAAGAACTGAATACTAATTTTCATTCTTACTTCGAAGTCTTCCTATGATACGATCTCGCATGATGGTCGTGTGGTCATAGACAGGTACTGATACGACAGTCGCTGTATCCGAGATCCAATTACCACAAGCAAATTTATGGAAATCATTACAAGGGTCAACCGTGTCATCCATCGTCCTTATGAATAATGTTGCTGTTCTTGTACACGACTTGGTTCGACAGATTTCGTACGGCGCTACAGTCAGAAGGAAAACCGAATAATATATACGTAAATTTTAGAATGCAATTAAAATTAAACGTTGAAGAAATCCTAATACAACGGGTGTAGCGCATTATATGGCCCGTATGCTCATGTACGTAGATACTCGACTCATGGAAATTGTTTGAATAATTAGCAATTAGTAATTGCGCAAATTCTCATATATTCTATTGTAATGGCCGTCCGAACAATTATTGAGAGGAGCGGTAAGCCTTTTCTGATCACCAAATCTAATTAGAGACTTAAACGTAAATAATTTGTTGGACAACATGTGTTCCGTCTCGGGAGCAAACATAGGATCATACAATTAAATAAAAACTAAGTTGAATAACTGTGATGACTTTTGTAAATGTTCATGAACCGGATCCAATTTTCCGTCAGTCGTAGTCATGCAAATTTTATTACTTGGGGTCGAGTGTTTATGTCAGAAACATTGACGTATTCTTGATAAACTGCTATTATTCAAGGTGCCAGGCCCTCGAAATAAATTTGCGAAAGGTCATTTTCTAAGGTCGTCTTTGTCCTGTCGGAGAGAAGTCAGAGATGTTACTTATCTCTATGATATTCTAAAGTTCTACGATCCCCTGCAGTATTTGAAATGGAGTGCCGCTCGGGTTATGTTACAATAGTTTTACTCGTAAATGAGTTCTGAATTTTTGTTCCAACTCTAGAAAATATACCAGGAATTACTTATCTGCTGTTTGAACCTGGAATTGAGCTATCGCACTTTTGGAATAAAAATCGTGAACTGAGAATCCGAACTCAGTTCAAATGTACAGTGATACAAAGCCTAGAAAAAATCCCACACAGCTTACGCAAAATGAGTTACCAGTACCTCTCCATATTAAATCTATATCAAGACAAACAAGTAAACATTCAAATGGAGGCGCAACTAGTTATAACCATACCGCAACTGTAACTATCGTTTTTCTGGAAAGAACGGAATGATTTTAGCTCAGGAACTATCTGGGAACTGGAGCACTACCTTCGGGGCTACAATAATAATAAACTCTTTAAAGAAAGTGTCGGAAGGAACCAGCTGCAAGAAGTGTAATGATTTTCCAGGGTCGTCCATTACTGGTTGGCACCCTTCCAGCTGAATTGAAGGGTTACCAGAAGAAAGTGATATAAACATTATATGAAGGATAGATCCTGTTATTATAATCTTTGATCGAACCTTCGACGCGGTTGTGCTCACAAGGATTTTAAAGTCAGAGAAGATAAGATTTATACATACATTTGGTCAGAATGCTGAGAGTATAGGAAACTATACGGATCTGGTCCTATCACAGACCTTTACTACTTGTGTGCATGCGAGATTGATACGGTTTTGCTATTAGATGCCATTGTATATTACTTGTTATTAAAAATTCAGCAGTAACATTATTAAAATAAGAACTATGGAACGGCAAACACCTTTCCTTTGAGTTAAAATATAATATGTCGTGAATTTGCAAAAAAGGCTCACCAAAAGTACTCAGATATAGAACAATAAAAACGGTGAGTGCGATTGTTAGGAGTACAGAAAGCAGACAAAGACAGGCGATTATGATTTTGGCCCACCGGGACCCAAATAATATCCTGAATGAAAAATAAAAAATTATTTAACAACGAAAATCCTGAGATCCTGGTTTTTTCCAGCCTTGCACAATTAAATATGGGCAAAAAATTAATGAAAATTTAAAGTATGTGTACCCCGAAGAGTTTGACGCGTTTACATCTTTGCCACTGCGTTCATCCATTCTTGACTCAGTATCGCCGTAATCGCTCCCATCTTCCTCCATCACAAAATTCTGTTGTGATGGTGAGCGTTGGCTCATTGGATGCGGAATTTGAAGTTGTAGAAAATTCATTTTTGCACAAATGAATTAATCAATTAAATAATTAAAAATCACGAATACACCCAGTAATAAAATTCGATTCACTTCAAAATATTACTCCCGAAGCCTTTTCGTCACTACACTAGCTGAGTGGTTTACCTTTATTCCTCATACAAAACTAACTCGATTTGGCCACCAAATCTGCAGCCATGCCGCCTGGATTCACTATGAAGAAAAGAAGAGTTAGTTGATGCAAAAATTCTGTTGTCTGAACCTGGTAACACTGTTAACTCATGATAATTATTTGTAATAACAATAATTACTACCCATTGAATTGCATTGGGTTAGACTGCATAACTTTAGATTTGTTGGTATTAGGTTAGTGTGTAATAAGAGCATGCACAGATCATTTTTTTTCATTGTAGATAGCGTTAGAAAATACAGGGTGGGCCAGGAAAAGTAAGTAAACACGGCCATTTATCACTCATCATCAAATGATGGCTTATCGTCTATTTTTACGAGGGAGAAAAACCCAATCTGTTTTTATCCATCATTGGATTGTACCCGACTTTCCTACCCCATCAAGGTCTATGAGATTGAAACTGAGAAACCTAATTGCGTGTGCAAGGTAAAAACCTTATAGTATAGGAAAAGTCGGGCTGAGATATACCTTCCTGGGCTGAGTTATGACCTTTGACCTATCAGATCAAAATGAGAGCAATTTTTGTGGTTCGCCGTGTATGTGTGTGTGTGTACTATGTATCAAGATTAAATCAATAATACATGAGATAATTATGGGCTCATTACCTTCCTCACTTGAGACTCATCCCTATTCATAATGCAATAATATTTAAGCGTAAGTTTACTTTGATCATGGTTCCACGATGCGGCTCTTCTGTCCACCTTTGTTCGATTTAGAAAAATCTGCACGACATTCACACGAATCCTTCTGCACGATGGAAGGAAGCAGAAAAACATTTGCGCGTGTTTAATTAGCTTTGGTATAATTAAAGTCTTAAGTGGTAGTACTGGGAAATAACATGAATTGAACATAATATTATGCAATGATAAAAGCCTAGCTGTCTTACAAATATAATGATTTCGAAAAGGAAAGTCACAACTCGACAATTTTAAAAGTTCGTTCAAGTTGACCCCAAATTAACTGGTTTTAGTTTAAGAAAATGCCGACTGCTTATCTGAATTTGAAAAGGTAATCGATTCTAGAAATTCGTACGACGTCAGGGCAAAAATGGTTGAATGCCAAGGCTGTGCCACTTATATCGCTACAAATTGTAACTTATAATTAAATTCACCTACGTGATTGGAGAAAGCTAGGTAAGTTATTCTTTCGTGTAGAGTTAGTTCACTACACCAGAAAGTATTGACGAAGTAAGGTCCTTTCGAAATTGTGGTTGAGCGAATAAATATTTTTGAACATGACAGTTGACGGTAATAATCAATATGAAGAAACTTCACTTGCTTTACGATTATCATCCTGAATTATCTCCGATATGTATTTCGAGAGGGAACTTCTGTCGAACATAATATATATTGTGCATTTTACCACGGGTGACCCATTTTCCGGAGTTTGGTCAAGGTCAGGCTGCAATCGCATATCTTTCTGAAAATATACGAGTAATATATGTATGTATAAGAAGTTTTAGATATTGAATGCCCAAGTTAAAGCCAAGAAACAGTTACGACTGATTGTGCTAAGCCATGTTAGACACACTCGTCGCTGACTTAACTTTTATTTATTTATGTATAAGAACTCTCAATAAATTTTAAAATTATGACATCGTAACTAAAAAATACTGTATACCAATAAAATCCATGGCCCAAGGATTCTGTCTGTGTGTCCGACCGTCCTACCTCTCACTTTACCCCACTCCTTGCAGTAAAATTGAAATGGGCTTGCATTCTCTTTTGCTTTCCTAGATGGATCTACTTGGATCGTAATCAAAAACCGGTTTTCTAGTACTAATATTATATTTCCAGATAGAAGTGCATGTCAGATTTTACACACATGGACTTTACTTAGAAACACGAAATATCAGAAAATATGTTGATGTTCAGTTGAATGACTTTCATCTGCAATAACTCGTGCTACAGCATTTCTAAACGAGAACAGGAATCAAAAGTTGGAAAATTTGACACAACGCTAACGGATTGTCGACAACCTGTGATTTGCAAAAAAAACATTTTTAGTAAAACGATTTGTCGTGAATTAATATTGGGAATTCCGAAGAGTTTAGAGAATTTCACAGTTCCATTCAATTCTTCACATATTTTAATGAGACCGTCGACTCCTCGTTGAAAGGTATCCAGGGTTGACCGCATCCTTATTGTTATTTCGCATTGCTAATTAATATTAGTGGAACGTGGATTCCATCGTTATGCGGTTTTGACTTGATGAATAACATGGCAAAGCAAAGAGATTATAATACCCTATAGGCTATATTATAATCTCTTTGTGGCAAAGGGTTTTATTAACTCTCTTGGATTTTGGTTACCACATGTTTTGCTTATAGGCCAGCACTTATTTTAATTAGATTAATTAATTAAAGTTATTTAAATTATAGGTTAGCTTTAACAGGCGTAGGGTTTCCGTGTGGTAGTATATTACTCTGAGTACATCTCAAATTCATTGGATTGTTCAGTTATTCAGTGTGCTTCGCTAATTCAGTGTTCAAATAAAAAAAAACTTAATTGATGATAATTGATTATTTTGATTTATTTTTAGTTTAAAGTCACGAGTGCCGATTTAATAATTATTTAATTTTAATTTATTTAGATTTACATTATATAGATACTTGATTTCGAACGTGGCAATATTGCAGGCAATTGAGAATCGAAAATTGACCAACTTTGGGAACAATCGACAATTCCAAACCGGAAATAATGTCGTCCACAGTGCTGATCATCAACATTTGCTGCACACTCATTGGATCAATTGCATTTGGCCTCGACTTAGAAGTTACGACTGATTCGAAATTGGATGTCAATCAAAACTGTCACTCGACATTCCCTGGTACACTTGGAATGTTGTCCACATTATCTCCTTATATTCCACCCCCTGACACCGCCCTAATCGATCCTCCGCATCTCAAAGGTGAGTAATTATTACTGGGGTCACAAGGGGTTCATTTAAACGGGTCACAGAATTTAAGACAACTTGTACATGTGCTGGCGACTTAACGTATTCTTCGGAGATTTCCGTTCAGTTCATAACGTTTTCTGGTACAATTAAGGTAGCAACAGGCTTTGCCGAACGACCTTTTGGATGATCTCGCGGTCACTTTAAAATGAGTTTGACTAGAATATAAACAGTGGAAATTTTTTACCCCCATTTTCGTAAAAGCCATTTTTGACCTTATGTTTCTAAATGTTAACTTCAAGGTTGTAAAGCGGAGCAGATTTGGCTCACGGTTAGACACGGAACCCGAACAATGGGTCCCAAGGTCATCGAGCAAATGAAAACAGTACTTCTGAAATTGCAGGATGATATCATTGCTGCCAGCTCTATAGGTAATGTTGTTGTTTTTTTGCAATTCTGGTGAACTCACGGTCAGATATATAACATTTCCTATCCGAGACAAATGAATTCTGGGTCGCTGATTAGTATGCGCCCGAGGCTCACAACAATAAACCCGATTCATATTGAAGCCACTGGAATTAAAAGATATGTCCGAAAAATTCCAGGGTCTTATTCTAGGTGTTTGGAAATTCATTTCCTGTATGTACTATGAACAAAACAGGAACCGTCGTGTATTATTGAAAATCTTTAACACATTCGATTCAGGCATTCAGAAATGACCATACAGTTAAATTGAAGTCCGCATGTTCTACAGAGATATCACACTACCGTCAAAATTTAGTTCTATTTGTAGTAAAAACGAGAAATCTTTCTGATGTTCTTAATATTCTTCGAATGTAGTGATTTTTAACTATTCTTCATACTGACTAGAGGAATGGGGACTACAATGTAGAAATGTGAGAAGGTGGTGAAATTTTTTTTATTTGTTTGGGAATAGTTGGTGAAAGTAATATTCTAAATTCAGCAAACAGATCAAAATAAAAAGTGAATTCTGCACCAGTAAGACATTAGTCACATATTTAAATGATTACATATTACTTGGTGTATATGTAAACACTCAATACCTTTCCACCACCAATAATTCTAAGTGTCCGGATTGTGAGGTAGTCAATTCACTCAATAAGGAGTCATTGGGGTTGTAACCAAAGTTTCGCGTAGACTTAGCAAGGCCTAAACACAAGTCGTGCACTGTTGATGCTCATCCGTGTTTTTTTCCTTCTCTTTAGAATTGTGCGAAGAAACTTTAGCTGACATTGCGGCCTGGAAAATGCACCCCGGCTTTGAAGAAGAATCTTTGGCGTTGTATTTGGTTCCACAAGGAACAACAGACATGATTGATTTGGCTACCCGCTACAAAAAGAGGTTTCCGAGTCTATTTGGCCACAAATATGACAATTCTACATATAAGGTAGCAAATCCAGTCAAAATTCACTCGCAAATTAACCAATTCCTCTAAAAAAAATAATTGTTTTTATCAGTTTCGATTCTCAGCAACAGAGAGGGCTGAGGCTAGTGCTAAAGCTTTTGTCGGAGGACTATTCAGGGAGGAAGGTGAAAAGAACGTTTATTATCCGGAAGCCGTTGAAGGAGATCCACTTTTACGGGTAATGAGATACTATCCTGCGGACGGGTGGGCGAAACAAAATATACAATTAATAATTATTACTTTGACTTTTGATTATTTCACTTTCTTTTCAGTTTTATAAGAACTGTACCCGGTGGTTGCAAGATGTTCGTTATAATCCAGCCGGCCCCAAAGAATCGAAATTGTTTGCTGAATCCGAATATTATAAAACGATGCTTCAAAACGTTCAGCAACGACTGGGACTAAAACAAAATATGACGGTGGAAAAAATCCAACTACTGCACTACACATGTGCAATAGAATCGGCCTGGAATACAAAGAAATTATCGCCTTGGTGCGGTGTTTTTGATAAGAGCGACTTGAAACTAACGGAGTACAAAGAGGACTTGTCAAGCTATTGGATTCATGGTTATGGGCTAGACATCAATTTTGAACAGGCGTGTGCACCAGTGAGAAACTTAATTGACGGATTTCAGTAAGAATCGGTTACAAAAATAATAATCCAGCAATGTCGAAAATAATTTTCGACATCCGTACTAGGTAAACCCGTATTGTCCAAAATCAACAAAAATCAAGGAGGATTAAGAAAATTTTTAGTCCCACAGATGGTAGTTCGATTCCTGTAGCAACCTGAAATTTTTAGCCATGCCTGTAATACTTCGTCAAGGCGCCACTGACTCGCTGACGTCATAACTGGTGACGCCGGAGAGATATGGTCGCCATAAGCATATTGTCACCAGTTTTGAACTATCAAACCCGGTTCTGTTTGTTTGGACAGTATAATCTTACCTAGTAAGAAGGCGTTGTCAAGTTATGTTGATTGTTATGAATTCTAATTGAGTGATTCGTTTACATCGCACACACAGAAGTCGAATTGATGACCCGGAAAACACACCGAAAGTGATTGTGTATTTTTCACATAGTGGGGAATTGTTAAAACTTTTCTGTCGTCTTGAACTATTCAAGGATGACGAAAAACTCAGGAGCGACAATTACTTGACAATGGGTGACCGGAAATGGCGAACGAGTCAAATTGACAAGTTTGCTACCAATATAGCTTTTATTTTGCACAAGTAGGTCGGAAATGTCAAAACTCAATTCATTCTCAGATACCAATTAATTTCAAATTCTCCACCATATTCTACCTTACATTTACATTCTATTTTTAGATGTCAAGACGACTTTGTCATCTCGGCGTTATTCCAGGAGATGCCGATCAAGTTGCCACAATGCAATGATTGGTACTGCAAATTCTCGGATTATAAGTCGAAAATGTCAGACATCGTCGACAATTGTGACAAAACATTTGCTTCGGTTTGCAAAATCTGATCTAATTTTTGTGGTGTGTTGAAAGAATGCTTATACATAATCTACTTCACCTCTAAATTGCAAGACTTTCAGATTGAGTCTGAAGGTACTCCTAAGCTATGCATGGCCGCAGCTGAAAAATAAAAAGATGTATCGATTTTTAATTCAGCCAGAGATGATTAAATGTTTTTGTTTTTAAATTAAAATAAAATAATAGTTTGCAATAATCAACTGTCTTAAAATTTGAGATAAACCCTCCTATAGAGGTCAACAAGGGTCAGATCGGGTAACAAATTGACCAGCAAACGTATTACCCAATTTTGCTGACCTAGAGAGCTTAAAAGGAATGTGAAACCGGTTGCGCCATTCTTGACCATCGAGGAAACTTCTTTCGGAAACTCCAATGGTGTTTCATGAATATTTTGATGATATTTGCGTTTTATTCTGTGGCTAAACGTTTTAGCTCTAAATCATTGTACTAAATACGAGAGTTATCACAAAAGTTAAAAATACGAAATATTGATTAACAAATCAATTAAATTTATTTGGATTCCTTCATAGCGTACACGAAAGTTAACTTCAATCGGTAACGATTACTAATGATGAAATTTCCAGAGTTCGATTGCATATTTTGTACATTTTGTATGTTCTATTATTTTGAATGATTATTTGTGGATTGATAAGACCGATAGTACCTTTAAGCAAGGAGAAACTAACTTTCAACTTGTCTTTCCGCACGATGATAAAAATCTCAAAGCCCATCCGACGTGCAAGACGTCAAATATTGGTTAATGAAAACGCAATTTCTTATATATTACAATTCTGCTGCTGCACGCGTTCAAATTTTGTAATAATTACTGCAATTATCACCGTTTTGAATTCGAATTGTGTTATTGCTAATCAGCATAATTACCGTCTCGTCAAAAAATGAGATTACAAAAATTCAGTGTCTTACTACATGTTCTAAAGCCTTCTTACCAAACCCGTAGTGTCTAACATACTTTGCACCGACAAATTTACTCATGTTATTCTCGAATTTAAAACCGAAATTAGTTTTAGGAAGCTGGTCCGAATTTAGAAACGGAAGTTTCAGAATCTTCAGCGAATTGTAAATTGGGTTTTGTAGAGAATCACACCCATGCTAACCTGGAACGGCTTAAGTCAAGTCAAAGTAATAAAGTAATAAATCACCATAATTAAATTGTAATTATAATGGTATGAAACCTGATTTTACGCGTGTGATTGAAGTTAGCTGGAAAAGTTAGTTTCGTTTTGAATGAAAAAAAGAGCTCACGCCACCAGAAAGCACGCACTAATTGGTAAGGTCCTCTTGAAAATGTTTCTATGAGTTTTTGAATGGCCGAAGACTGTAAGACTGAATAGAAGTATATGTGAACTACGTTTCCTATATAATTCTCAGCCTTAATTAAATATATTGGTTGGTTGGAGTTTTGTCCGTTCATTCGCGTAACTTACAGATAACTTACAAAAGTCATTGTTTCAATAGAGATAAGGATTTTATGCCGCCGGAACGTTCCTTCACACACTGAAATGCCGATAATGGATATCGGCAGCACCTTATAGAAAAAGGAACCCTGCAATGAATTTTTAATATGTTCAGATATTGACATCTTTGACAAAGTTTATTTCGGCAAGTGTTGGTCAATACCCTGATATGAGAGCTCATATCAGAAAATTAAATCAAAATCAAGTAAACGCGTGATCTGGTTTCGTAATGATATTTATTTTCATTTTTGACTGCGAAAACATTTTATTATGTATAGTTCTTAATTTGCAGTTTTGGGTGCGGGCCCAATTTCCGAAAGCGTAACTTTATTTGCACTTTCGCGAATGGGCTGTAACGTTGAGTCTCGTTCTCAGAATCATCTCATTCACGATATCCTAAATCATGTCCACAGTTTACCATCTTTTCGTTAATGAGGTTCAAGTTTTATTATTCAATTATGTGATTTTACTTCGGATTACTAAACTTGAGGAAGGCTCTTACATCTAGTTAAGGATTGACACGTGATGCCTCTACCTCCTTGTAGTTGAGTCTTAAATGTTATTGTAATTAGTTAGGTGTAATTCTAATTAAAATATTATACACTTAATATAGTTAAGGCCAAAAATTACTGTGTTTTCATGTTAAGACAATCAGTTTGCTTACACCTATGGCGGAATGCTTTGAAATATTACGATAATAAATAATCAATCAATTAAAAATTCATTCAAATCCCGGACCGCCATTTCCAGGCAAGTGCAGCCTGTACCTTCTGTTACCTTCAATCGAAACTGGTTAATCTTAGACGCACATTGAATAAGGTTTTCATAAATCCTGACAAAATTAAAAACATTATAACTGACAAGTAAACCTATTCTGATGATAAAAACCAATCGATCCAAAAACCGTTCAGATAAGGTCAAACCAGGTGTCCTGACCTCCAGAATAAACATTTCGTCGGCAGATAAAATTTTTCAATTTTTCAAAATTTTTTGAAAAAAAAACCAATGTTGGCATGGGACATAACATGTAATTTTTTAGTGAAGACGTGGTCCCCCCTTTACCATTTTCCAAAAATTGAATTTTTTAAATATTTTAAGTTCCATCATTCTCATGTGTAACTGACATTTCTATGACCCACTTCTTTAGTTTCAATTAAATCACAACGACGGCACTAAGGAATGATGCAACATAAAATATTTCAAAAATTCAATTTTTGGAAAATGGTAAAGGGGGGACCACGTCTTCACTAAAAATTTACATGTTATGTCCCATGCCAAAATTGGTTTTTTTTTCAAAAAAATTTGAAAAATTGAACAATTTTATCTGCCGACGAAATGTTTATTCTGGAGGTCAGGACACCTGGTTTGACCTATCTGAATGGTTTTTGGATCAATTGGTTTTTATCATCAGAATAGGCTTACTTGTGAGATATCAATGAATTGCACGGGATTTGTGCAATGTCACTTATTTTTACGCCGCAATTCTTAAATTTAATCTTCTCCACTAGATTTTTATTTAAATCAGGTCATGTCCTCGAAAGACTTATGAATAATTACTAACGCATAATGTTGTGACCGAAACAATAAAATCACGTTCTCCCAATTTTTCTAACTTCTTATTAACGAGCACTCTAACAAATTCCAAAATTACGATGTTGTATTTATTCGAAATTTCCGTGCCAATCGCGGCGTTTATCTAATGCTTCGTAAAATGATTTGAATAAGTAGGTGAAAATCGTGTTCTTGAATATGAAATAGAAAATAAGACACCGCTATAAAAAAAACGTAACTTGTGGTAGTAAAAAGTCAAAATGGGCATGGGATCAATAGATTTCGTTCTGTAGAGACAACATTACAAGCGTGGAATCCCTGGACATCATGTCGAATAATATGTATTTTCTGGGTCAAACGGTGACCTCCGTGCTAATCATTGTTTCATATTTCAGTGCATGGTCTAAGAACTTTTCACTGATTGTGGGGCGGAGTCAAACTGAGAATTCCACGCCATTCCACGTGGCAGAAGTGATCCACCAATTTTCTGCAGTAAAGACTTCCATGCACTAACTCAGTATACCTGCATCAGGATCCTTCTAATTAGACCCCACCACTAACATGTACATGCAGGTCGACATGTAATTCCCACACTCATATTGTTGAGTGGCGATTGCAGAATTAGAGGAATTGAAGGCTGAACTGCCATATGGAATCGCCACTTTATAGAGATCGTTCTCTTTCTTTGCATAATTGTCAATGTGTTTATTTAACTTGTCCGTCACAAATTGCAGCGGCAAGGTCAATATAGAATTTCCCGACTTAGTTTTCATGTAATTTACTTAACGAGACCTTCGCCTTTGAGGCATATGATTCGCCGAATTCAAGCGTTCAAAATAAATTGGAGAGCCGGTTGTACATATATTATTAATACAAATTTTTGCCATAATGGATGACCGGAAAGGAAATTAATGATAACCCTTGCTCTCGGCTATCTTCTGATTTGCCCTGGATATATAACATTATATCCTGGATACGAACTGTAGTTCAACTTATGCGGATTCGTCACACAATTCGCCTGCCGCAGTTATTAGTTTACTTGCAATTCAATATTTACACTGATAACACACAAAATAAGTTTTTAAGGTCCACGCTAAAATTAAATTGTGCATAAATAAAAATTTAATAAAATACAGCGTAAAATTTATTTAATTTTATTAATTAATTGTGGTATACCACTATATTTCCAATTTATAAGATTGGACAAGGCACTGCCGGTTTCGTCAGGGGTAAGAATAGAAAATGCAAACATTTTGCACGTTACGTAATTCATTCTTGTTATTATTCAACAGGTTGGTAATAAAACTTCAATGTCATTTAGACTATCACATATTCAATGTAGGCCGTAGTCATACTTCCAGTTCCACGCGGTGCGTGTAACGTGCAATACAGCATGACACGTTTTTGCACAACTATATTTAATCTAGAAACCGGAAGCTTGAAAAAAAATTAGTGCAATTTTACCTTAGTGTAATACACAGAAATGATAAAAATATTCGGATTTGAATTTTAATATTTGAAGCAATAGTTTAACACTTTGGTTTTGGTTGTCCTCTATTTTGGCCACTCTGACTGTAGAATACATTATAAGGGCAGGTAAATGAATTACCTTTTCAGTTCATTTAATATGTACGAAAACGATTTCAAAACTTTCAAAGTCGTATATAATTTATTGATTAATTATTTGTTGAACTAAAGGCGTTGCAGTTCACACATTACGTAAGTTTTCCCAAATTCGTGGATCAATCATTTTCGCAGACACAATTTGCATTTACCATAAAACGTGTTTATTTTTCTCAATTCTTATTGTAGTAAATCATGTCGACTCCATTTCTGGTGGTCAAAATTTGCTGCATGTTCATTGGGTTCATGGCAATCGGTTGTCTCGTTAAACTTGCATCGGATTGGAAGTTAAATCGTAGAATTTGTCACTCTACTTTTCCAGGAGTAATTGAAAGATTATCGACTCATGCTCCATATGCCACACCTTCTCACCTGATCGATCCTCCCCATCTCAAAGGTCAGTGTTATTAAATTAATTTGAACTTTCAGGGTTTCTTCCATCTGATTTCTCGCATTACAAGGCGTACCTCATTACCTAGTAATAAAAATAAAAAATAAATATTGAGAGTTTAAAGTCCGGTTACTTTCACCCTTTGGGTCTTGTCACAGACTTCGCTCTGATC
>JAQFYE010003091.1:0-16184 GCA_034694305.1 Protaphorura glebata
GGATCAGAGCGAAGTCTGTGACAAGACCCAAAGGGTGAAAGTAACCGGACTTTAAACTCTCAATATTTATTTATTATCAGTATATCTAGACATACAATGCTCAGCAAAATGTGTATCTCATTTTTCTAGTAATATTCTGAAGACACTACAATGGACAATGCTTTTGTCTAGAACTGTACTCGAGAGGTCTGAATATGAAGGAATTAAAAAACGCTAGACTGGGACTGCATTGATTTGTACTTGATAGAATAAAAAGAACATTGTGTTCACGCTCTAACTGCCCAATAAAAACACATGACTGTTGAACCGTTACGAATTCTAAGCAGCTTTCTAGTCCCAACCCTCAATTGTGGTGTACAGGAGTTACATTGCTAACCCGCCAAGTCACCCGGGTTTTATTTCAAAGAGCATCCCACAAAATTTATGTCATGTTATCCACATCCATAGTAATTACTCAGGGTGGTTCCTTCATTTTCTTTCTCCAACCAATCGGCAATCCCATTAGTTTCCCATAAATTTAGGAAATTTGTAGAAATACATTCTAAAAAGTATTGCTTCAAGTTTCTAAAAACTCTCTGATTTAAAAAATAATAATAAGGGGAAACAAGTTGATATCGTTAAAGTTTCCAAATTACAATAATTAAACTGATTTTGTCATGCATTTTTATTAATTTATTTGCCAGCAGTGCTGCGCGCATTGGATTTTAGACCGGTATAGTTATATTGTTCCAAATACATATCTCCGATTATTGGCAACCTCATGTGGTAATGGCGAGCATTGAGATGACGGGACCGCCATCTAATTGAAACCCTGTAGTACGTGTACATGTTGATGGAATTGTATGTTGGAAATTGAACCACCCTATGTACTTGTAGATTTTATTTTGGGATGAGTTCGAAAATGATATGATGCAGTAGGAACGTATGTAATGTAGTGAAAGAGATGGGAAAGTTGAATCCTACTACCCGGGTATTGGGAAACATTTATTGACTTGACTCGGTGTATAAGTGAGTCCAAAGTTTTGTTGAATTGGATGATGATGCCTTTGAGGGATTATACTGGAGAGAGAAATGATGATCATTATTACATGAAAAAGGGAAACACGTGGAGTAGATGTGTAGCTAACAAAAGCATCTTCATTTAATTACTTTCGTCAACAAATATAAATTTCCAATGTTTAAACACAAACAAACATTGAGTCAATATTTGTTAATAAGACAGACAGAAGCGGAGGACGTTATTCTATCCAACACGGGGCCAGCCTAGACATTCAACAGCAAAATGTCTAACGTTAGAAAATCCTGGCATTACATTACAAAATTCGGGTAGTCAAATTTAATGTTCACTTGGAATCCAAATATTTAAGCTGCTGGCGCGTCGTGGTTAAATGCAGTTCATCATTTCCTGTAAAATTATCTATTTGTTGCACCAAGAGAACTTTTGAATACATATATTCCGAAATATTGATAATTCAATATATTGGGGACAAACGTTAGATATTCATCCATGGATGATCACATTTTCGTGAATTATTGGCTAGCGAATGCTCCATTCAAATAAACGCCGGAACTGAAGGCTCAAATATTAATTAGACGCCCGGGCATCTAATCCGTCATTTACGGCAAGTACATCGTAGCTTAGTGCATAGTACAGGCAACGCCTTATCGTTTCGTTATGTTCGATTCCCTACAACCGACAATCTGTTACGGCTTCTTTGAAGTGTCTCTAGAGTTTTTCCTACTACTAGGGGTACCTTCCCCAGGTCAAATGAAAGCAACACAATAACATCGAAAAACTGCAATTTTCTAATTATGTATATTACATAATAATTTTATTGTTGTGGTCAGAATTACGGACACCCTCTGAAAAATCAATGTGACGTCATTTATATATGTGTGGCCAATATTTGTAATGACATTAAATGGAAAGAAAAACAAACAAACATAGTTTGGCGAAGCATCATTATGAAGGTGAACTAACTTTACAACAGTTGTAATAACCAGCATTAGGGAAGGTCACCCTAGTAGTTGGACAAACGGAAGGTGGCCGTGCACAATATTTTGAGATTGATCGTCCAGCCTTAGAGTTCAAGGGTAAAAAAAGGATCGCATTAGGTCCTAAGCTAACCTTTGCTAAATAAAGCTCTTCAAAGCAATGACAGGCCAAGGGATAGAACCGACAACGTAGCGAGTCAATAAGGGCAACCTATTCCATGATTCGGCTAGCGACAAAATAACAATGCGGTATAAAATGAGAGTGCATGTGCAGCAGTTTCGTTTTCGAGAGGTTTAAAAAAAGAGAATGAAACATGAAAGAAAAATGACGAGGGAGAAAGTTGAAAATGGAAAAAGTAAAAAAAGAATGTCATTAGATTGAAAACAGCAGGTGATTTTTCATTAGAGTATCAACAAAAAAGATTAGATTTTCTTACGAAAGTCTGAGTTGATCATGGAATGATTTTGATGCAGATGATCCAGACTACCTGTTGTGTTTCCCCCAACCAGTCAGTGTCCGTGACATTCCCGTAACAAAATATGCAAACCAAACCACAAGAAGGAATTCGTTAGGAAAGAAAACAGATTTTTTAAATTGCTTTTCCTTCCTCATATTCTTAAAATCAATCAAATTCAAGTTTTCCGAGAAATACCCAATTTATCTTTAATTCTCGGAACATTCATTTTCTTGAGTTTTGTTGTCATTTGCCAAGTAATTCGTCCGTCGCAATAAAAGTATTCATTTTTCAGATACAGAAATAAATCCACCAGAACTTTAATTAAAAAGAAAATTGACGTTAATTTCTGAAAGGATACCGCAGGAAGGGCACGACAAAACACCCCCGGTCAGAATTGGCTAATTATTTGATATGTTGTAGCCCTTGACCTCCTAAATAATGTTTGTACAGGTACCAACACGGAAGGTCAACTCTGGAAAGTTTGACCGCCGGTCCCCTCATAACCTAAAAAATGACCCCTACAAAATTTGTTCCACTCATTGAGACAAGCAACGTTTCCCTTTATCATTTTTTTCTACGGTCAACCCCCGATGTCACAGGTCAATCTGTTGAATCATGACCGTGATGTTGACATTGACCTGTGACCTCGGGTGTTGATCGCACAGAAGACCGGCGGTAGGGTTGACCTTTCGTGTTGGGACCTGTACAAACATCGTTCAGGAGGTCAAGGGCTACAACATATCAAAAAATTAGCCAATTCTGACCGGGGGTCTTTTGCCGTGCCCTTCCTGCGGTATCCCTTCTGACTTAGCAGTTTGAGCTTGCTTAGAGTTTTCCTCGAATATGTATACGAATGACAGGAAATGATGGTTAAATACTGAAATCTTACATTTTGGATTGTACTACAACTATTTTCCTGAAAACAACAAAGAATACTGAAAATTTCTTATTACCGTATTGCTGATATCTTTGAATCCAAGTGGACGTAGCACTGGAGGGATGATTAGACGCGTACCCATTGTATCCCCCTACCCCGGGTTGTATCATCATTTTCCTCAATCCCGTCTAGTCTCTTCAATGTACTTTTCCTCTTTAGACAAGTTTTGAAACAAAATATTCACTATAGAAAATTGAACTTTTTAAATCTTACAAGAACCGACTGATCCAAAGGCTAATGCAAATGCCATGCAAAATCCGTGGTGAAAATATTTGTGAACTGGTCGTCTAACTCTTAAAAGGAACCTATTTCAGACGTAAAACTTAAAATCCAGCTAATTCAGGTGTCCTGGTCATTAAATTGGCGTTGTCTTGGTGGAATATTTCAAAAAATTCATGCAATTAATTAATTTTAATTGAGTTAACTTACAGGGGGTTGAAATTTTCTGTTTTATACTTGAAAAATAGTTTCCTTGTAAGTAATTAGGTGTAAACATTAAAAGTTAAAGAACGTAGAGAAAGTGGAAGAAAGTCTCTTTGACTTTCACCGAATGACGGATGACGATGACACGTTCTCTCACCCTCAAAGAAAAGACTAAACAAAAAAGTCATCACAAACAATGGAAAGAGGATGTGGGTGCCCTATTCTTTTGTCAAATTCTTAGAATTAACAAGTATTACACGCTGGGGTCACACTGCACAGTAGAAAAGAACAATTTTTTAACACATGAAGAAAGAAGTGAAACAACCCTTAGAAAGTAAATGCCCGGGTACCTCCAATCACTTTTAGTCGGATGGATCAAAGGACTATAAATTGATGGAGTATTTATTAATGGGATTGAAAAGTCAGGGGCGATGGCGGTGGTGGTGGCTAAATCATATGCCGTATACTGTATTTACCGTTTTAGAGAGACTGTCCTAATGTGGGCCATTAATGTTAATTTTTTTCGTTTAATGATCTAAAACAGAAAAACGGGCACCGGGGTGCTTCATTTTGCAGGGGACTTTATAATTTGGGAAATCCGACAATGCTATCCAATTTAAATGAATAACCATCGTCAAAAATTGAAGGAAATCCAAATATCATCATAATGGACTTAAATTCTAGAGCTGTAATTGTGGAATTCTTTTTCTGTCCGGTTCAAAACCAAATTTTGTTAAAAGCAGAAAGGGAAAACTGAACAATATTTTAAATTTGTTCAGTTTTCCAAAATGTTTGTCATAAATTCCCAGCTCTCTTCGTTATTACAATTTAAATGGGCCATTGTCTAGACTAAGTCGTTCCAGTTTCAGAAATATTGTAAATTCCATAACTGAGGGAGATTCTGAATTTGAATTTACATATTATGTTATTTTTTGAAAACGAAGCAAGTAGAAAAATTTTAAATATTAGAAATTGTTTATTTTTATGTTGAAAAGTTTATGTCTAAAATTTTATGCTTTATTATGGGTACTTTTGGACTCCCACCTTGAAGAAACTTGGACTAGTAGTACGTACTAGTACTTTTCGTAGAATTAGAAAAGACTATCAATAACAACTTACTTTATTGAAGATAACAAAAGCCTATATACATTTAATCTTTTCCAGAGTATATGCTGAATTTGAATTTTTTTTTTGGAAGAAAAAATATTTTTTTAACTTCTATAACTTTAGAGTTTCCAAATTTTGACTTTAGAAATCTACACTTAAACTCGGTTCTTGTTCACCAGTCCAGACATTATTGGCGAAATTGACACTCGTAAAATGTTTAGAACACCTAAAGTAATTGTTACACTAATCTGTGAAGAGTCAAAGATGAACTAAACGAGTTTGGTTTTTGATGAGAACTGATCCTAAAATCAAATCAGATGGCAGGAAAAGTCAGGGGCAGGGTGGTATTTGGAATTTTCTCCAGAACCCAAACTCTTTTCTCATCCTCCAGAGAAAGTCCGGGTCGGGAGGTTTTTGTTAGACTAGAAATGGAATCAACCCCTTCTCTACAGGGTAGTCCATAGCCAAACCTTTCATCCTCCACACAACGTCGTAATATAATTTTAAGTATTTTATATGGATTCCAAGTGCATTTCGTTATTACATTAGATAATTGGAAGTAAAATTAAAATAACTCAGTAGACGTTAATTAAAATTCCTTCAAAATCAGCACCCGGACTCCGATCCAAGTACAATACATAATCTCAATTTTATATGAGCACGCCCAATTAGATTGGAGAGCAAATAGAAATACGATGAACCACCGTGTAGATTTTAGACATAAACTTTTGACGTCTGAGATAGTTTTGGATGATCGCATTGTAAATTACACACCACACTTGTAGTATACCCTACACATAATGTGAATCTGAATGTTCATATTCCAGATATCTCGCTTTCATCCCTGGAATGTTAATATTATTGCATTGTCAACACACAGACGCGTCTATTGCCAATTGCGTTGTAAAAATATGCTTGGAAATTGAAAAGACTCGGGGAAATATACATAGGACGGTCAACAATAGATTTTTAGGTCGAGCAAATCAGATTTATGTCCACAGAACTTTAACATACGCCGAAATGAAAGTGTTCAGCCAAAAGTGAGATATCCGTTTTGTTTGGGATCTTAAATGGAATTTAAAAAGATTTACGTTCCACAAATTTTGCAAGGCCACACCAGATGTACAGGTACAGGTTAGACCGATTTTGTATTTCTTTATTAGTATCGGCTTGGGTGATTATTTTTATTCTATATCCCTCGGGCACAAAATGCAAAGGTGGTTGCTCTAAAAAAGCTTCTCTCCAAAGAATTTCAAGTTCGGATGATAACTTGAATCTGATATCTGGTTCCGATTAGATTCCGATTGGAATTTTTATCTTATATTTATATTTGAGGGATATCTGACATTTTGTTTTAGCAGATATCAGAGATCTGGTCAGTACAGACGTCCAAAAATCTGATCTTACAACGTTATTTTTAGATTCGTAAATGCGTTTGTGATTACTTCCTTGCGTATCCGATACCCAATTATCTTATCTGATCCGAGCTTTACTCGGAAGTAAGTACAAATACTACTAAATCTGGACGCAAGATCGCCTATTCTGACTGACAGATCTTCTAAAAACCGTTGCGTTTTGTACCATGGTGCAATAAAGAGGGAGGTACTTGGAGTGCAACTCTCCGAATTCGTTACAAAATTTATGATCGATTGGGAGGATGCTTAAGCTAACGTTGCTGAAGTAATTTTTTCTTAACCACTTTATAGCGGGCGCAAGACATTTTACAGGTTTTTTGAGTTTCGAACTAAGTACCTCCCTCGTGAGATCATATGAATCGAATCGAATGGGGCGAGACCTTTCTTGTATGAATTTGTTCGCAACCGAAGTCGTGACTCCAGAACTGAAGCACCCGGGTAGAAACGTAAAGAAACATTTAGTAAATTTCCTTCCATCCACGGTTGAAACGGAGAAAATTCCACTGTTTCAGAAACCGACATAAGCACAATAGCTTGACCGAACATGTCAACAAAGAACTTTTGTAAGAAGGCAAAGGTCAGTGACGGTCGTTACCAATGGCGAGAATGAATGACTTCTGACTTGTTTACGATTCTTGTTTACTATGTGAAACGCAGTCACCACAACACCATTGACTTCATTCTTGTCTGCAATTTAGTCCCGGAAGGTCATTATTTTTTTGTATCGTCCCGCATTTTTGTAATAACCAACCTACTTTTAATCCTAACCGGAGTTAAAAAATTTTAAGCAGTGTTGACTGAAAGTTTATGACCCCCTTTCATTAAAGGTCTCAATTATCTAATTAATTTAGAATAAGTTAATTAAAAATATTAAAGAGCATAGGTCACACCTCTGGCCGGTAACATTTAATTCTTTGGAACTAAAACGTTATATTTTTTAAAATACTAGATGATGCACCGCGGGTATCTTGGAGGTCTTCTGTACCCAAACACTCGTTACCCTCCGATTGTTCGCAGTTTTCCACGTTATTTTGGCCAAGAGATTTGGTCAATGTCCATGCGAAACTTCCCTCTCTTCATTGTTCCTCCAAATCAGCCACCTTTGACCCAAGCGGAGTTGGAGGTTCAAGATTTGAAGAATCAGTTGGCACATCTTGAGGAAAGAATGGACACCCAAGATCGGATGTTTCGATTCGCAACTCGGGTCACCAAGAAACTTACTTGCATAGGTCAGTTGAGTGATCAGGAGAGACAGGAGGCTTTGGCATTGGGAATTTTTGTTTTAGAACCTCATCCTTGGATGGCCCACACCTGGACCTTAAATGAGTCTACATCCGTTGATCAACAAATTCTTCGTTATAGTGGTTTGTCTAGAAATAGTAATTAATTATCCAAGTAGTCACACTAGTAGTAGGAATAACAACAGGAAATTCCCTTATTTCAGGAGGTTTAGGTGAGTTGAGTCAGGAAAACTTTTCAGCACAGTTTCCTCCGGAAGAACATGTTCCAGATTCTACGACTGTTCTCCACACTCGAGCTGGAAATCTTGATAGTGAGACCTCCATCGCCTGTGTGTCTGGAAAATCCAAGATGTATCTTGGAAACCCAATTGCTGAAGTAATTGACCACGGTGTAGAGCCACTCGTCAAAGACATATTGGTTTACTTCTCGAGCGATGATGACGATGATGAGGTTCCACTCAACGATTACTATCTGCACTTGAATCAACTGGATGACAGAAACAATCGGATCAATGAGAAACTCAAGGTAGGTTTACTCAGTGTAATGAGTGTCGGATTTTATACAATAAGGTCCTGGGTTCAATTCCTGATAGCCCACTTCGCAATAATAGTATTTCTCTTGGAACTAATTTAACAATTATTTGAATTTCCAGTTGTCATTGAAGGAAGCTCTTGAGATTGAAAAAATGACCTCAGATATCGTCCAGCGCATCACTGACTCACGCAATCGAAACTCAATTGTACTTCAAAATGTTCCTGAGAACTCCAACTTGACCAGAATCCCTACGGACTCCAAACAAACGTTGATTGAGCCTATTGTTGATGCCTCCGCCAATCCTGACCCGTCGCGTTTTCCTTTACAATAAATACTAAATTCCCACGACTACATTTCAACTCATATTTCCAAAGGACCTGAAGAATTCTAGTTCACTACACCAAAAATACCCATTACGGCTAATTAAATTCGTGTTATTATTACAATTAAATCAAACAGTATCAGAACTTAAACGAGTCCGAATGATTTTGGAAAATAAAATTCCTACAAGGCTGAGAATCGGAGTTTAAAATTGACGACGTTTTTATTTACTTCGTACCGATCAGGTATCGGTACTACAGAAAGATGTTTTAGTTAACCTTACCTTAGAACTATTCATTTTCAAATGGTACGAAATACACAAAATCTCACCAAAATACTTTTTTACATTACATTACAAATAATAAACATATTTCTTCTTGAATTACAAATTAGCACACGACATACACAGTTTCTAATATTTCCATATGGTACATAGTTTACTTATTCTTTTGATCAAAGTAATTTTTCATGACCTTTTTCCCTGGTACTAAAGTTTGAGAAAGGCCTGGACGTTTCTTTCCAAATTTTCCTATTCCTGCACGAGATGTGTCTTGAGGTGGCTCTGGTTCAAATTCATCGTCGGAATTTTCAACTGCTTTTTTCTGTTTCCATCCTCCAAGTTGGGCTCCTGAAGAAATGTAGGCTTGATCAAAACATGGTGCTACTTTTTTCGCCACCGGTGGTAGGACGGATGTAGTTGAATTTCCTGCAGATTTTGGTGTCATGGTCTTGTTGGCAGAATTAGCTTCTTCGGCGGGGACAATGATATCGGAATCATGAGCAAACGCACAATTGTGCCCGAATCGACATTTTCCTTTTCGATAATTCCAGCATATTTTCTTCCCATTTATTGTCAATTGAGTTCCAACCAAAGGAGTCATCTGGGAAAATACAAAACAAACATTAGTCAGTGTCAGTACTATGGTACATGTAATTCTATATTACTTTTAAAAGTCATCTAATATCTGAATGAACGACTACGCTGATTTATCAAACTAGTTGTAAATTAAACTGAACAACTAGTACAATCTGAGGTATCAGATTTCAAGTTCATGGATAAAATACAAAATAAAATGTTATACTAATTAAATGCAAAGCATTGTGTGTTTATTTGCCTCACTTTTACGTGACGCTCCAACGCAGCGGATTCTTGTTTCTCTTGTTCCCTGAACGGAATCTGAAATACTGAATCTTCTTTCTTCACTTTATTTTCCTGAAAGTTCCGGTAAGGATTATCCAATGCTGGTCTTGGTCTGAAAAAACATTAAATATGTAAATATTTACATGACATATTATGCACAGTTTTATCAATTTGTGCTCATAAAAGAATCACAATTCACAACCCGTGAGGCCGTGAATACCAGAATTTAGATACACGTGGAATAATATCCAAAATATCATTAAAAACTCAAGACGGAACACACAATTCTTGGGTTCAATTTATCTTTCTTTATATATAGGATTCTGTACATAATGTATATCTCACTTTGTTTCCATCAGACCTTCAGACCTGTGCAAGGAAAAGATTTAACTCGCTTCGTTTTATCTATTTTAACGCCCGCTCGGAATAATTATATGTACAGAAATAAGATTGGTATATTAATTGATTGTTCTACATTCCAGACACATGCGTACCAATGAACGCTACCATCCTGGTTAATCTTACCAGTTGAATCAAAATATTGAGATACACACAACAAACTTTACAGTTTTTGGACTTACAGCGCTGCCGAAACCTCGAGTTCATCTTCGTCACTACTTTCTGAACTGGAATCGTCGTTGCCCAAGTCGGCAGCCTTGACCTCTCCGTACATCTCTTGAGATTTTACAGTTTTTAAATTAAGATGACTTCCAACTCCATCGTCCCCGTCCAAATCTTCATCTTCAGACTCTGACCCAGAATAGTCTGCAACTAATGACCTTTCCATTTCCTTAATTAAAGACAATCTGTGTGTGTCGACGAAAATCAAATTTTGAATGTGATTTCTATCCACTTTTTAAAATTGAATCAAAAAGTAAATGAAATATAAGATTTTTGATTTTGATTTTCAATACGAGTGAATCAAAAATCATGAGAATTCCCACCAATTTTTAACTTCACGAGTCCCGGCATCTGAGATATCCTCATTTATGGGCATGGAGAGATGAGAGATTATCATAAAATTGACATGTATGAGTATTCGACCTGCTGAGCAGGTCTTCCTCATAGCGGCCACGACCACCTGGCTGAGGCGACCAGGTATTGTGTAGTGCGGTCTCAAGCCACAACATGGTATATCACCTGTAATTCATGATCATCTGTGACCTACAACACAAACTTTTGTGATAACGCGACTGAATTCGATTTCGACAGTTCAATTAAAAAATGTGGTCCTACGGTACAGGTTGCGGAACTGAGGAAAGACATTATATGGCGTGGTATATGATTGGATGACATAAGATTCGAGGACAGGAGGCCGTATAGCTCCGGCGGTCGCGAGGACAGTATTTTCAATACTTAACCACATTCACCCTTATCCCTTGCGGTCGTCTGGTACAGGTCACGCTGTACATTGATATTCTAATTTCAATTTTAAATGACATTTCTATTTTTGGTCAGCCATGCCATAAATTCTTCTACAGTAATGTGCGAGTCTTACAAGTTCAAGTTGATATAAGATACAACTTTCTCGAGCTTTCTCTACCCTGATCCGATATTTTCTTAGAAATGTTCCAAAACTTTTTGACAATCGAACTGAAACACTTTTCCCCTAAACTATGATAGCCGTTAGAACCCGGAGAAAATAATTATAAGGAGATTCATGGCGGACAATCAACGAAATGATGATTTTGACGACGAAGATACCCGTAGCAATTAAATAATTCAGCTATGGAATATTTTAGTCAACTGATGATGAAATTACTTCTTACGACATTAAACAAATGATTTGGAGCGTCAATATTGTGCGCAATTTTATTCATAAAATGTGTCACCGACTTTGGCGTGAGGTGGGACCATTCATGATTTTCTTTGCAGCGTTTTTAACATTTAATTCACAATATACATACATTCCTTAAAATAATGAACAACAGGTACTGAATCATGCTTCCTTACATGAATGATAATGATAATGACAAATTCAATACAACTACATATCTTAATCGAGCATAGGAGGAACCACGTAATTAAGGTCATAACAAATGACCAAGCCACATGCATGACCTCAGATTAAGTATATTTCATTACATTAACTGATTAACATATACCCCTTGGCTCAAGTATTCAGGTCGAGGTGTCATTTTAAAAATTGATACAAATATCCGCCCATTAGACGGAGAAATTTACACATATTTATGCGATACCCATTCATGTTACATAATACATTTTTGTCATATATTAATTCTTCTTTCCTAATATTTTATAAATTTTATTTAATGGAAATCTATTTGACGTTGAATCAGGTAAAATTTTGAAACAATGTCTGTCGAGTCACAAAATCACTATATAAATGCTCATGATTTTTTCTGCTTAACTATTGTAACATTTAAATCAATATAATAATTAATAACTATTTATATTACACTCCAGAAGAGCATGGACTAGCAATTTTAATAAAGTACGATACATTAAAAAGTAACGAATTTCGTACATTATAACTCCAGACTCAATGAAGTGAAAGGATTCTTAATTTCACCATATTCCAATTTTAGAATTGCAAATTTCAAATGAGAAGCATTTGAAAAATAAAAAAAAAACCCACCTCCTGGGACATCTGGAGTACATTTATTTGATATCCAAATTATTTTGATAGTTTTGTGTCCACAATTATTTATACTATTCATTAATAACTAGATTTGAGAGAAAAAGGAAGCGCCTATTTTGTGGTATAATAAGAAAATAATTGGTTTCTATTGCGTTAAGTGCGAGTTTTTTTAACTTCAAATTCAAGGATGCCAGCATCCAAATCTATTATGCATTCACTGATCACTGTCGTCATCGATTTTGAAAATAAAAGGTCAAAAGTTAAACAGAATTTTATAGTTAGCTCTAGCTTTAATTTAGCCGTTCTAGGCACGATTCCGTCCACACGTTATTTTCTTCTTAATTCAAGCAGACTTAAAAACTCTGGACATTTGTAATTGAATTTTATCATTCCGCATCCTCTTCCTCACTGTCACTCCGCTCATCCTCAAGTTCAGGCATTGGAAATCGTAGAATTGCAGCAATTCCGGTAATCTGACTCAATTCTATGAGAAACAAATTTAAACTTAAAAACTTTTTCAGTAATATCAAAATTATCAAAATTGCGTTCGACTCAGATTAAGTATTTGTATTAAATTTAATTTAATTTAATTTAATCCGACTTACGTTCACCCGAGACATGTAGAGTGGAGAATATTTTCACTTCACCATTACCTTCTTTGACGTCTTCAGTTAATTTTACGTACCTCCGACGAGTGGCTACGTCACTGGACCTATTAGAATTTCAAAACAATATTTTTAAAATTTTCCGTTTTTATTTTTGTGAAAGCTATTTATTCGTATACATTTCGCCGATCTTTTTTGAAATTTTAGGACACCCTTAATCTATTTTGAGTTAACATACCTGAACAAACCGTCGGTAATCAGAAGTGTTTCAATAGCTTGAGCTTCACACGCTTTTTCCACTTGTTTCAAGCCGTAATACGCTTTGTCGGGTTCATTCTGGAGCATTTGAAAGAAAGCTTCCATAGCCTTAACTTCTCCGGCCGCTTTAGTGTCTGCTAATTTTGCCGTTACAACAGGATCTCCTAACACTTCTGCAAAAAAACAAGCGAAAATCATTGTATTATTTCAAAACCAAAAATTGAAAATTATATTAGAATTTTATGTTACCCCTGAGTGAATGTTTGAAACCAGATGATGCGTGGACTAAAAGAAATTTTCCTTTGTTGTCGAGGAGAACTTTAATGTCAGCTTTGACAGCTTGTTGAATCATGTAGTCGAAGAATTGTTCTTTTACAAAACCCGGGCTTGCAATTAAAACACATTTAACTATTTCAAAATTAACGTGGCGTATGAGGGCTTGCATGACGTTCTCAAAAAACTTTTGGATACCCTGAAAGAAAATAAAAACATAAAGTTGAACGCCAAAATCTAAAAGACTAAATAGAGTCAATGAATAAAATAAATTTGACCTTTTCATGGTTTGAAACATTACCATGCCGCTTTCTTGGAATGGTTTGGTCAATTTTGGCCCGGACTAACGTCATACAGGATAAAACTAGGCACACGTGAGCCAAGCCTTCTTGCATGACAACAGCAGCAACGTCGGCTCTCTAAAATTGAAAAATATATATTAATGTCAAATATTTTTTAGTTTCCTTTTACAAGAAATGACGAAAGTACCTGCGTAGGATCGCATGAAGTGTCAACACGTTCCAAGTCAACGGAGTCCCAAACCTTGTTTATGCAGAACTTTCGATTGACCTCCAAGTCCAACGTGTGATACGCACCCATCTGATAGAAAAATTAACATTGGATTAGAAAACAATAGAAGAAATATTCCATTACATTTCTAAAAATGATTCATGTTATCAAAAAAGTGCCCAAACTGAATCAATACTTCTGAATAACGGTATTAGTAGAATTCTGAAAACGTTGCAAACCTTGACGAATTGGTTTTCTTGAACATTTCTGCCCTTGAGCCTTAAAACACAGGCTTGAGTGTCAAAGTCAATACTTTCGACTTTGATGGTAAGTGTTGTGCGAATTCTGTTTGAACTTGATGACCCAGTAGCAGTTTCTTGTTGAACTTTACGAATCGTTGAGGCTCTCACGTAATTCCCCTCTTGGATCAAATTGTATGCATGCCACATGTCTTCATTCTCTTCAGCAATCAGGGTCACGTGCCTGCAGATAAATTATGTACAAAATAATAAACATTACGTATTTTTGTACAATTATCATTACTAAAACTTTCTTTCTAACTAAGAACTTAAGTTCCTTGGATTGGGATTATGTAAATTCTGGTCGAAATATATATCTAATTTCCAGAAATATATCCTCTTTGTAACTATTCTGTAACAAATTGTACTTGTATTCCGGACCTTGCAGGCAATTTTCAACGATGAATGAATATTCGGTTTAAAAAAATTACAATAATTGTATTCGTGATCCTTAAATACTGCCGAATTATAAACAACCAAAGATATAGAGGGAAATAAAAGGAAATAATACTACAGCTATAGAGATTTAACAAATTCTGGATTAGTTTTGTTTTAAAATAAAATGAGTGATTCAACTTTTCGACATCTTAAATAGATGACCAGACAGCAGTTGAAACTCTACAGTTTGTAATTTATACGCTTTCCAAAATCTATGAAATCTACATTTGGGATACGAATCAAAATGTTTAAAAAGGTATTTGTGTCAGTAAGTTGGAAGATCAAGCCTGTGAATCACAGATGAATCATACATTGATGGCTAAATATTCCAGACAGATTTCGTCAGAGTAGAAAATCTTCAACTAATTAATTTTTAAAACCAAAATGGTATTAATTGACAGTCGTTTTGTTCTATCTACTCTATCATTGCCGCATATTTTTTGGTTGCTTTCTGCTTGGTCCGAAGTGGTACCCCTAATAGTAGGAAATTGCAATCCTTAAGTGGAGAAAAACCTCTTAAAAACCAAACAGTACTAAATATACAAATAAAGACATAATTAACATATGGATTGATTAAAATGACTCACCCTGTGCCGTCCTTTTCAATATAACGATTAACGAGCTTCATTATTTTTCTTATAAAAAATATTGGTTTGAGTTTCTTGAATAATTAATTCCTAAGACATATATTTTGGAGGGACGTCAGGTTGAGGGATGATGCGATGATTCACTGATTAATTATTTGAATTCTTGATTCATTCGTATAGTAATAAAATGTTTTAAATTAAATGAAAAACACAAGTCGGTGGATTTTCCTTGTAGAAAGGACATCATGGGTCCTTTCTTTTCTTCTGAGCAGTTGACCACTGAAATTTGGATGGGCATTGATTAATTAATAAAAAAATTAAGTATAAATTGTTAATTAGTAGAAATGCCAGTGGAAAGCCGACATGATGACTGATCACTATCCCCGGGCAGCAGCTGAGAAAATATAAAGTGGCAGGTGACCAAAAATTTAAACATACGCGCTCGCCACTCACTCACCGGAAATCTTCCATGATTACATGATTTTCAATTCCAAGAATTTTAGAAATGCACTATTTTCAAAAAAAAGGACGCTGGCACCAGTTAATAACAGTCTGGTGTGGTCAGTAATAAGGTATCACGATTATTTATGATCGGGGTAAAGAAATTGCAGTTAAAAGTTGATCACTATGAGGCGGAATTTCTGGATAAACTTTCAAAAAATGTACATCTCATGATTTTATTGGCAACCAAAAAGGCTATCTGACAAGAGACACTAATTTGTCACACTTCTACCGAAGACCGAAGACCTTAGATAATATGAGAACTCGCAGTAGGTGTATTCAAATGACCTAAAACGTTTAGCAAATTAGCGACCACCGGGGATCACTCACTATATGTACGGATTGAAAAAATTTCAAAACTGACACGATTTTCGAAAAATGCAATTCTGATTAAAGAGCTAAAATAAGAATCCGGAATTGATTATTGGCATATTAGGTACTTGACATTCAACGCAAGTCATGAACAATGAATATGACTGTATTACTCGAAATGCAGTTTTTGAGACATGGGATAACGATGGAAATGACGGACCAATGT
>JAQFYE010003092.1:0-16183 GCA_034694305.1 Protaphorura glebata
GTATTTTGAGCCGAAAAAATTGAGTATTTAGTATTTTGTATTTCAAAATACTTTTCCGAGTATTTTGCCCATCTATGAATTTTTGTCACTTCATTTTCAGTCTTTGAACACAATTAAATAAGAAATGTGATAATTTGTTTACAGCGGCCACAGCTTGGGAAATGGCGCCGATATTCAAAGGTTACTTTTCATAATTTTATTCTACATATTATTTTTAGAACTATTGTTTTTAATTTATTGATTTTGATAATCAGGGGTGGCTGTCAGTCAAACAATCGTGAGTTTCCTTACGGCTAGCTTCTACATGGTCATCATGTGTTGGACTCTCCTTTACTTTGTCTACTCTTTCTATGATCCTTTACCCTGGCATGAGGATCCTGCCCATTTTTTTGTGTATGTCTTACGTTTGAATTTCAAATTAAGAAATAATGGAATAGCAAAACGTCCCCACTTCTAGCGAATTGCCCATCAAATTAAAGTACCCATCAAAGGGGTTGCGTCCGCAGGTTGGCGCACTCTTCCAAGCAAAGGTAGGGCGTATTAGCTTCCCTGACTCTACTATTTATTATTTATTATTTATTTTCAGGACTGACCATTTGAAAGCAGATAAGAAAGACTTTATTGCTGGGAGGGGTTTGGGGTGTCCACCAGACTGGAAGCTGGTTCTGAGTCTCATGATATCCTGGTTCATCGTTTGGCTCGTCATGGTCCGTGGAGTGTCAGGGTCAGGGAAAATCGCTTATTTCACAGCCTTGTTTCCATACTTTGTTCTCTTCATCCTCCTCATTCGTGGTGCACTATTGGACGGCGCTGGAGAAGGAATCCTCTATTTTCTCAAACCTCAACCGGAAAAATTACTCCAGGGCACAGTATGTCCAAACTAATACATTAATACATAAATATATGAAAATAATATTTCAGTATGTTCTGATCACCTCTCCAGGGGAGATTCGTGCATTATTGTTGAATTTAATTTCTGTCCAAACAAATTATTCCAGACATGGTTCCAGGCAGTAAGTCAATGCTTTTTCTCACTGGGAATCAGTTTCGGAGGACTTGTCGTCTTTTCATCCTTCAACAAGTTCAAACACAACCTTGGTCGGTGAGTTGTCCTGGGTGGCGACAGTTATCTGTTTCCGCGTTGACGTTAACGTATTTTGACTGAACCAAGTTTGGGTATACTTTATAAATAAATTCGTTTCAATTAATTTGTCAGTGACGTTCTCATCGTGAGTATCATGGACACCTTTACTAGTTTCCTGGCTGGAATAACCATTTTCGGGATATTGGGGAATCTGGCGACCGTTCAGACTAATAAAGCAAACTGGGCTAATTTCTTCCTCAATTCCAGCGACAAAAGTGGTCGGGCTGGGGGGAAGCCTGCCAATTTTTCTGGGAATTACAGTCTCATCAATGCAACTATTGAAATGACAGGGACAGCATTGATAAGTTGGAGTGGAAAATTTACTGGAAACTTATTTACATTAGATGGGATTATGATGAAGACGTATGGACCAAACGGAAAAGGAAATTTCAATGGTACGGGATTTTTCAATGGAAGTTCTCTGAATGTCACGAATGGAATGCTTGCCTTGATCGGAGAGACCTTCGTTAATGGGAATCCTTTCAAAAATAAAAAAGGACTGAATGTTACATTGAATGGCGTTCCTCTTCATAATGAAACCGTTCAGAATAAATTGAAACATTTGGCTCAAGGAGGTGCTGGGCTCGCATTCATTGTAAGTAAATAATTTATAACTTGAATAATTTGACAACCCCATTCATTACTAAGTAAGCTCATACTTATTTTTCCTATTTGATTCGTATAGGCCTATCCTCAAGCATTAGGACAATTTGGAAAAGCTCCAGTGCCACAGGTAAATATTCGATTCCTCGCGCGTGCACGCGCAGGTTATCATCCATCACGCTTAAAATTACACCACTATATATTTATTGCTTACATTCAGATATTCTCAGTACTTTTCTTCTTCATGATTTTGGTGTTGGCTGTCGGAAGTGCGAATGGGCTTGTCGGGAACGTCGTCACAGGTCTTAAAATATTCTCGAAATTTTGAAAATTAAATATCATTAAACTGAAATAAAACTCAAACTATTAATTTAAACAGTTTACTGTGACGCACACCCGAAGATAAAACGATGGAAAGTTCTGACTGTTGTATGTTTGTGTGGATTCTTTGGCGGAATTGTTTACACGACTCCGGTTTGTTTCATTTTTATTTTGAGAAAATCAATGTTTCATAATATACATTATTCATTGTTTGTTTTGATTATTTAGGCTGGTGGAGAGATTATTGATCTCGTTGATAAACAAGGTTCAGAATTTTGTCTCTTCATCCTTGCTTTCATTGAGATTGTTGGAATCTCTTGGGTGTATGGACTCCGAAATATTGTCAACGATATTGAATTTATGTTGGACAAAAAATTAAATATTTATTGGCCAATCTGTTGGGGGCTTCTGATTCCATTCTTGCTAATCGGGATCTTTGGATTCTATGTCACTACGTTGACGATGGACAAGAATTGGCATGTTTTGGCCACAAGTAAGTACATGAGCTTAAACAATATGTAGAACTAGGTCTAGGTTTAATGGTCGTTTCCTATTTAATATGATAACTTCAATACTAGATAAGCTCATACTGTGGCTTGCAAACAAACATAACCCCTCGACTTCATTCATCACCGATTAGGGACATCGATTCCGATCACTTCCGGTCACTTTCCGGTAAAAACAGCGAATAATTTCTTGCAATTGTTTCATCAATCTAAAGTCTCATTAAGCAAGATTCGACATCATTATCACCACAATTAGGTATTCAACCACCCAAAACATATTTTTTACTACTTTTTATACGTTTTGCGTTCGTAGGGAGGTTTAATACCTAATGGTGGTGATGATGATGTCCATTCTTGTTTAATGAGACTTTAAATTGATGAAACAATGCGAGAAAGCATTCCCGGCTTTTACCGGAAAGTGACCGAAAGTGACCGGAATGGTTGTCCCTAGTCGGTGAAGAATGAAGTCAAGGGGTTATGTTTGTTTCCAAGCCACTGTAACCGTCATTTATCTGAATGTCGATATTCCGTGAACCCGAATACGACTATTCGGATACGTTTTTTATTGATAGTCCTGAAGCATTCTTGAACTTCCTAAGTCCGAAATAAAACTTGAAAATAGGGAATTATGGTAGACAAAAAGATTTCGCAGGATAATCGATTTGCTCCTTCGTGAGACTAATTCAGTATATTTTCTCCTAAATTACAGTTTTTGGATGGTTGCTGAGTATTTTTGTGATTGGTGTTGTTCCTGCAACTGGTATTTACGTAGTCCTTACACGTAAATCTCGCTTCTTCAAAAAGGTTAGTACTTTGTTAATTCAGTCTTGAAGATTGTGAACGTGGACATACTCAGGAATACTTCTGCGTGCCGTAAGGGGCGAGGTGTGTTTAATTTTGATTTATTTTTTTTAAAAAATGTAGAAATTCTTGGCCAGCATTCATCCTTCACGAAAATGGGGACCGAAGGATGAAGTCGTTAGGGAGGCTTGGCGTCGAAATCGGCTTCAATTACCGGACGAGTACGCTTGTACGACGAAGGTCAAGGCCATGATCCGTCGATGTCTTCGTCTTGAACCACTCCCACCCCGTGAACCCTACGTTGACCCATATGCAGATGAACCTATTTCTATCCGTTCACAGTCTGGATCAGCTCTTAACGCTGAATCTAGCGAAAGTGCAGGTCAAGATGAAAATCAAGGAGTGAATCCCGGAGATCCAAGTCCAGGGCCAGATCCAGAGGCTCCAAAGGGTCCAGAGGGTCCAAAGGGTGATCAAAAGTCAAATCCAAGCCTTCGGCGAAATCAATTATAAATAATGCAAAAACATTCAAATTAATCAAATGGTCAGTGCTAATATGAATGTCTTGTGAATAATTGGAAGACATATTTTTCAAAATTGTTCTCGTGCAAAAGTCAAAAATGTGAATGACATAGATTCAAATAAAACAATATTTTGAAATAATAAATAAGAATACGAATTTTCACTGAGCGGTTTTGGTTTGAATTACTATTAGCAATTTCGGACGATGTAGGTGTATATTTTCCCAGATGTTGATTATAGATATGGATTTTGTGATACTTTTATGGTACGGTGAAGACAGCGACACCATAACTGTTCTGTGACGATCGGCTGGAAAATATTTGTTTTCATTCACGCGGGAGTCCAGAAAAGAGTCCTTGGTATTCAAGGTCTTGTATAATAGTGAATTATGGTTTTGTAAATGGTTCGAAAATTGAAATGTGTCTGGAATGTAAGGCAATCTCTCTGTATACATAAAACGGTGGTTCTAAATTTGGTAAATCCGGTACTTATTATCCACCCCGTAAAGAAATTTAGTTTTCAATGATTTCATTCATTTGTTTTGAGGCACGTGAAAGTAGGACAAGATCCACATCACGAGCGTACCAATTTCAAAACATTATCAAATTCCAAACTCAATATTCATCAGTTGCGTAAATTACGTCAAATTTAACCCAAATTTTCTGTAAAAAATGTGAAAGTTAAAAGTGAATCAATAAATCGTCCTTCGTCGTACACCCGGACCATAAAGGGTTTCTAATCTGTACAGTGATTTCGTTGTGTAGTGATTCCTGAAATTTGAACTTCCACTGGAAAACAATATTCACCTGTCACGTAGTATTTTGAATTGTCAACTGTGGAAGTGAAAGAAATTGAACATGACTCCACAGAAAATATTTTGGTAAGTCTTATTTAAAATTTATTTAGTTTTATTCAGTGGTGTTATTTCTCTTCCGCATATTTGTTAGTCGTGTCACCAATTCTTAGGATTTAGTGAATGTTTGAATTTTTTAATGACCTTTCACCTTTCCAATGAATGAGGATATAACCATATTTATCTCTGCCCGCCCACACTATTAGAAAATGTTGCGGACACGTTTACAGGGCAAAAGAGTGAGTTATACATTTTATCAAGAATTTATTCGCAGATATCCGTCCGCATATGACATTATACAATAACAAGTGAATCGAAATTAACTCAGGTGTGGCAGTCGCAGTACTAAATTGCTGGATAATCGATATTTTTGTGACCGCCTTAAAAAATCCACAACTTATTATATAATGTCCATTCTTCTAAGTGCTTGCGAATCAGTGGTTCTGGAACACAGAAAAAATTCTCATAAAATTCTCGCTGTACAAACAAACACATCTGTTCAAATATTTGTGTACTCATTCCAATATGTTGAACGAATTATTTTAATTTACGCAAATGGCAAATGGAAATGGAAATGAGTGGTGGTAAATATTTAATTTACACTAGATGGTGAGAGGAATCGATTTATTTTTTAATTCATTTTGCCCGTTTCATCTGTTCACATTCACAGGACAAGGATTGAGTGGTGATTCCATTTCAAATTCGTCTCTGAAGAATGAGTTGGTTTCAATCAACAAATATTGCCAGTTTGGCCAAATCTGCACTAAAGGAAGCACAAAAGACTATTGATAAGGCTTTGGATATTCGAGAAGATGAAAATAGTCCAGCAACGAGTGTCACAGGTCAGTAAATACAGGGTGTCCACGAAAAAACCCCTAGTTGTTTGATGATATTTTCGCTTAGTTGTTACGGTCAAGTTGGAATTATTGATAACTTCTAAGAATTTACTTTATCAAATCAAGGTAAACTATCAAAATAAAAATCCTTGGGAGAGGGGGACAGATCCATAATACTAATCTCCGCTTTAAGTTAATAAAATCAGTGTGTGGTTTACGTTGATAAAATAAATTTTTAAAATTTATCCATAATTCCAACCTGATCGTAACACAATTTCTTGTAGTTGTAACTACGCCAAAATATCATCAAACAACTGTGCGCTTTTTCGTGGACACCCTGTACATCTGGTTAGCTTGCAAAACGGAGATACCGATTCCGCTGCTGCCAATATTCATTTATTGAGGTCAAGAGTCACTATTGTTCAAGTTAAACTCTTAATTCCAACCCATTGCATTTGATTTTTTGACCTTTCTGTCAGAATAAGATTTTCTAGTTCGAATCCCGACTTTGAAATCAGTGTCAGGTTTGGCACTCAAATTTTCTGGATCTCGTTTTAAATTATAAATAAAGGTTCATGTTCCATATGGAAATTCCGGGTTACTATTTTTTCTTAAATATCTTATGATTTTAGCTTTGCTTATGTAAGTGAATTTAATAATTTTGTGCGATTCCAGGAGTTGCCACGGACTTCTTCGCTTCGTGGGGCGTGGCTGCGAAAAATTCGGCTGCTGCGTCGAAAGAAAACCCGATATCCGACGTAAGCCCTCGAAAACGATCCCTTGAGCCCTCCATTCCAGAAGAGAACGGAGATTGTGTGAATTTAAATTCGACCACAACGTCTGAGGACTTGGACAATAATAACCCTACCGCTAACCCTAGGGATCATCATGGATTTGAAGACGTTGACTTTGACATTGACACGGATATGCCTATGTCCAATCATAACTTCATCAGTGACATCCCTGTCGACCTAATAGTTCCTGCGACTTCAAAATCCAGTACTAACCTTAATCATTCGGCATCCCAATCCCACCCATTCCTGGAAGAGAGCTCGAGTACTATAGCAAGTACGAACGACGACTCAAAATTCCAATCCTTATGGCTTTTGACAGACTCGGACAGTTTTGAGAGTTCAATCGAGGCGAATTCAAATTCAGTCAAAATCGAGTCTTTGGATGAAGATTCCACGTCCACGATTGAGCCTGACCCTTTGAGTGTCTGTAGTAATTCAAATTCTCGACATTCTTTACTCCTCCCACAAGATGAAGATAGTTTGACCTTGACCTCCACTTCGACCTCTGTGCCAGTGCCAGTGCCAGTGCCAGTAAATGTGAATTTAGTTGAGTCAATTCCAGAACCCGAGCCTGAATGTGAATCTAAGACTGAGGTGTCAACGGAAGCCAATTCAAATACTCTTGATGGAGGTACTAGTTCTTCTGACCTCATTTTAGTCGATTTGAGTGAGGCACATAGTAAAACTGACGAGAATCGGTCTCAAGGTCAAGATGACCTCGTGGACGAGGGTCCCAAGATGGTGGAAGGTCATTACCCCGGATGTTCCTTGAATAACACGTTGAGATCACGTGACCAATCTGTGGAAGAAGACTCCTCTGGAGTACAAATGCATGAAGATGACGAAGATGGACTTCGAACACCTTACAGTCACCCTGGACAGTCATCTTCGGAAGATATTGACGAACCGAGAGCCGAGGTCAAAGGTCAAAATGATCCCGAGCCGGAGTCAACTTCCCCACGTCACCTTCTTGACATTGACAATGATGAAAAATTTCCAGAAAGCTTACCGACAGAAGATAAAGGTGTCCATGTCCATGATGAAGTGAATGTAAGCGTGACCCCTGAAGGTCAAGGTCAAGGTCAAGGACTTTTGTCAAGTCCAGACTGTAAAGCCCCATCAGAAACCTCTTCAGAGCGTGATTCTGTTAAAAGTGTATCTAGTCGTGCCACAAGTTCTATTTCTGTAATCAGTGAAGAAAAAGAATCCTCAGTTTCGGCCTCCGCACCCGTGTCCGGCCCATCCTCACCGAACACTGATGGAGATGCAAGAAGTTCTCCTAGTTTTGAGGTCATTTCAATCCATCATTGCCCGGGGAAAAAACACATGTCTCCGTCTCAACCACATTTCCAACATTTATTTGACCACAGTGGGCACGCAGTGCATGACTTGGCGTGTACCCACAGTTTATCATCCATGTCCATGTCAATCATCCCACAAACGTCCCAGTCCGTCTCGGTGACCTCTACTCCACAAAGTCATAGTCGAAGTAATTCAAATACTTCATCAAGTTTTGATCGTATTGAAGATCATCATCGACCTCGGAGTGAAACACGTGGGAATCATGCACATTTTGTGTCATCGACGTCGTCATCCGATATTGAGGTCATTCCATTAGACTCGGCAGACATTATTCGTCCGAGGACAGTCAGTGTGCATGAGGTGGAGACACAAACGGAACCTGAGGTTGTACCGCTGACCCCTGTACCTGCACCACCGCCAGTCAATGTTAATGTTATTCCTGCCAAAATTGCACAAGTGTTGGCAGAAAAGGATGCAGAAATAGCTCAGTTGAGGGAAGAAGGAGAAAAATTGTCCAAGAAACAATTTGATTTGTCAACGATTATCAAGAAATTGAGAGTGAAGGAAAAAGATACGGAAAATGTGGTTAAGGGGTTAAAAGGGGATTTAGCTACAAGTAAAATGGAAATTGAGAGGCTTATGAAGACATTTGTACAGAAGGAAGGTTTGGAACAAACACAGAATGAGACGATTGTGAGGATTGGACAGGAAAAAAGGAAATTGGAGGGGCAAGTCGATCAATTGAGGTCAGAGTTAGAAGATGCGAAGGAAAATGCTTCGTCAATGAAGAGTTCTTTGGAGGATGCGTCCATGTAAGTTTTATTTTACATTTTTTTTTATAATCATAAAATATTAATTTGATTAAGCCGTACAGAACTTTGGACTTTAACTCGACCAAACCTTACGTCAATTTACATTACCCCCATCATGGGTAAATTTGAAACTGCGTTTGGAGAACTTTTTGTTAAAATTTCTGGTATTCCCCGAGTTTTGTGGCTTTTACCTATTAATAACCACGACCAATTTTAATTCGGGCAGGGTTCATAATTACCGCTATGGTAATTGAAACGGTGAAAACCGTAATTTTAAATCGTTGGTAATAACCGGTATTTACAAAGGTAATTACCGTTAAAACCAGTATTTACCACGGTAATTTCCGTTAATGGCTGTATTTACCAAGGTCACTACCGTTAATGCCGGTAGTTACCAAGGTAATTACCGTTGTCTCGGTATTTGCCAAGGTAATTGCCGTTAATAGCTGTATTTACGAAGGTCATTACCGTTAATACCGGTAGTTACCAAAGTAATTACCGTTGTCTCGGTATGTGTCAAGGTAATTACCGTTAATACCGGTAATTACCTAGGTAATTACCGACGAACCCTGAATTCGAGTGACCAAATTGTTAATAATCTGATTTTTTGTTCTCTGCAGTGAGATCTTGGAACTCCAAAACAGTCTTTCCACAGTCCAAAGAGACACGGCTGAACTGGACACGCTGACCAAAGAAAAATCCGAACTAATCAACCAGAACGAATCATTGCAAAAAGAACTTGACCATCTCCGTTCCTTAATCAATTCAAACCAAGGTCTGCATTCTACAAGAGAGTCCGAACTCAAACAACAAGTCAATTCCTTGTCCCAAAAAGTCCATCGACTTGAAAATGAGCTTTCTGACGTTTCTTCCGACATTGCTGATGCCACAAGTCCCCTGTCCCTTGAAATTGAGAAACTCCAATTAGAACTGAAAGTTAAGGACCAACGATTCGAAAAACGCGAATCCGCACTTGTTGGGAAAATCCATGAAATGGAATTACGATTGAAAACCTCTTCTGAACATGAAAAATCATCAAGGGATAAACGAACCACCCTTGAAGACACCATTCAAAGACTTGAGTCTCAAATTGAGACTTTGATGAATGACAGAGACACCCTGAGCTTACAATTAGAAACAGAATTAGAAGACAAAGCTCTTGCTGTTGAAAAATTATCAAGAGTATTGACATTGGAGAAAGAAAATAAATCATTGAATTCACAATTAATGAATAGTTCGAATGAAATACAAGCTTTACAGAATGAATTGAGAGCTGAAAGGAGTTCTTTAGAAGCGGAGAGGAAAAAGAATCAAAATTTGATGGAACAAAGCAGCAGGGGTCATCAGGTCAATAATTATGGAGGAGGTGGAGGAGGAGGAGGCGGTGGCGGCAAGCAACACCCTCACTCTGGGGAAAATAGTCCAGTCAATTCTATTATTTCAGAGGCCTCTTATTTGGAAGAAGTATTTGATGGGAATGGGAGTGTGAATCATAATAGTGTGACACCCAAGTATTTCTCGGAATCCTTCTCATCCACCATGAATTTATATGATAGTTTTCAACAGCAGTTGAGACAGAGGGAAATGGAAGTCCTTCAATTCCAAGATGAGGTCAATAAAAATGAAAAGATTCGAAAGACTTTGAATGAGGAAATTGCTCATCTTACTGTTCAGAATCAAGAGTTGTTAATTCACATGGAGCAGTTGGATGAAGTTCAAGCCAGTTTGATGGATGTTCAAAAAAATTATAATGCTGTGTTGCAGGTACTATGAATAATTTAGCCACTATATTGTAATTATAATAGGACGTCGCGTATTGTCTTTAATGATTTGGCCAAAAAAAACATCCAACACCGCGCACCGTAAAGTTCTTACGGCAAATAGTAGCCGATTGTATTTGGCTGCATTATTTTCTAACACTTGACCTTGTGAACAACTGTTGGGAAGGTTCTACCCGAAACAGTCTAGCCTTTGCCTGATGCTGCCATACATTAACCAAATGCACTTTGTGAGGTCATACGAATCTGTGACTCATTTATATGCCTTCACAAAGTGTAGTTGATCCGTGTACTTCTATTTTTACCGGTCACACGGTCAGACACGGTCAGATTCGGGGTATGACCTTCACAAAAGTTGCTCAACTTGTCGATAGCTCAATTGCCTACTTTCTGGTGTACTGCATTCGTCTCTCGGGAATGAATTTTCATTGAATTTTGTTTGTATCAATCAATTTTTGGAACATTTTCCGCTAGTAGTTTGGAATCTTAGTTGTACGTTCTGTTAAAATTCCGAGATCATTTCCGTGACCCAAATGCATGGTAAATTCATTTTAATTACGAGCTTGGAGTAAACTCAACGTTTCTGATTTTTTCAGATGTACGGAGAGAAAGTGGAAGAAGCTGATGAACTACGGATGGATTTACAAGATGTGAAAGAAATGTACAAACTGCAGGTATGAAAACATAACTCGAACGCTACTGTTGTACTAATGTCGTGGCTTATAAATATCAAAAATTGAAAATTGAATGAAAATTTACTCATATAGATTGAACAACTTCTCAAGAAATCCTAAAGTGAAGAGCACAATTCATAAAAGAATGAAAAACAACGTGGCCCGCACACAGCGAACACGAACTTTGTAAATTATAAGATTTCTTAACGCCGAGACGAGAAGAGAATCTTGTGATAATTCCAGTTTGGTTTCTATATCACTGATAATCATGGAGAAAATCAGTGGTCTAGATATATTTCACAAAATCTAAACTGTAAAATAAATTATAAAATTAAAATTGTGGATGTTGCTATACACTGTAAGTTTCCTTATAGTTGGGCAACTTTTGAATGAACATTTACTAAAATATTAAATTAATTAATTTGTTGGACAACCCCATCCCGCCCCGGGCGCGAAGGTGGGGGATATGAACGAGTAATCACGCAGCGCAGAACTGGATTATAACTAAGTTTGTGATACGAAATGAAAAAGAAAGAAGAATTGATGTACGGAAAGTAATTATAAATTATTATGTATATAGGAAAAGTGCTAATCATAATTATTAATTGTTGAATCGATGATCGCACTGTAAAATACTTAAACTGTCCAGTCCATGTACTCAAAATTTAATTTCGAATCGGATCTGATCGCAAATAATTAAAATGTCATAATTCAATCGTACGTAAAATAGGAATTAATTAGGTAATATCAAGTTATCGCAATTGTTGTAATGTTGCATGTCTGATCATTACAAATCATGAAGTGAACGGAATAAAATGTTGAGAGCAATAAATATGCACGAAAATATAAAAATTCAAGGTGTTTATTAGAGACAACAAGATCTCTCATTCATACAAAATTGTATTCGCAAAATTGGAAAGGCCAACTGAAAATAAGTTGTTCGTAATTATTCTTGAACTGAACTCGACATAAAAACGCCAACGAAGAAAACTGAAACCTTGACCGTAAAAGAAATTGACTATTTGTTTGTACAATAAAATTTATGCATCATGTGCTTTCAAATGTTGGGTGAGGTTATTCTTTTGTTTGAATGATGATTCACACAAATGACATTTATATTTCCTAAGATTTGAATGAGTCAGCATGTGGTTTCTGAACTCAGATTGACATCGGAGTCCCAAATTACAAACATGACAACGAAAATTAAACTGTTCCAGATGAGTGTATCGCCAATGATTTCGTAAATTTACATCCGACGCGAATGTCTTCCCACATTCAGTGCATTCAACTCTTAAATCTGGAGACACAGGCACAGTCAGTGGTATCACAATGGGCAGGGCTCCTTGTTTTGGTTTTGAAGGACTGCCACCACAATTTTTCTTGTTCCTTGAAGGTTGTTGTGATCCTGACTGGGGTGGTCGGACTTTAAATGACTCTGTATGTATTTTGTAATGCTCGTTCAGTAGAATATAATTTTCGAAAGCTAGTCCACACTTTCCGCACATGAATGTGTTGCCAGGATCTGCAAAAATTAATTAATTAGTCGTAATTTAAATAAATCTTACGTGGAGATCTTGAAATTCATGCTCGTCCAAGGTTTCGTAAAACCGGAAACCATTGGGTTTTTTAATTAATTTTTTAAATCCGTAAATGCTCAAGTTGAATTTTAAATAATTAAAAATTTATCCGCGTAAATTTTCAATAGACACAATTATGATTTCAACAGTCGAATTTCAATTAAAGGACCAAATATTTTATTCTTCGAATTGCGTGTCTGTGTTAATATTTCATTACCTGCATCGTAGGTCACAGGGTGTTGGTACTCCTGCTCAGTCGTTTCCATATTATATTCGTCCACAAGTAAAGGATCAATGACTTGGGGTTCTGAGTCTAAATCGTAACTGTCATCAACTCTAACAATATCCTCTGGCTTAATTTTATCATCTACGATAATGATTTCGGGAAAGAACATATCATCGATTTCGATACTTGTTGACACTGTTTTGCCGATGTTTGATTTTTCTTCGGGAATCTCAAAATCCATGCTCAACGGGTCACTGAAAATTATGTATAAATAATATCTGGTCAGACATTGTCAGGAATTCTGTGTACTTATTGTGCCGTTATCCACTTGGCCTAGGGACGAAACCCCACTACGGCTACGGCTAGTAATCAGACTCACGGTCACAGTCACGATTAATTCAAAAATACCATACCTCTTATCATTTTGCGAAATATTAGTGACACTCGGATAGGCCGAGCAGATTTCAAACGATGTAGACGCGGATTTTGAAGACACGTTTAAGTTCTGGTTCTTGACGGTTGTTGATGGGGGAACTTGACCTTCCGTGAGATCCACTTGACCTATCCCTCGTTGAGAACGAATTCTAATACTTTCTTCGTGGACGTCCAACTCACTAATATTCGTGGTGGATGGAGGAGTAGTTGGCAAGTCTCTTGGAAATGAAACGCCTTTCATTATCCGAATGGATTTCCTAATAGGGTCACGTCTGCGACCAATTTGTTTCTTGCCAAGTTTGTCCACAATGGAGAATATCGCACTGGACCTCAAATCTGTCGAGAAAGAAAACGAATTTCCAAAATAAATAGCCTGCTCACACGTAAACCTGTCCCAGGCGACCTGATGGTTCGACCGACGAAAATGTGACCAAAAAATATAAAGAGGTTGTGCAGAAAACTACAATTATTTCAGTTATTTACCTGTTACGATGTCATTCCGAATTTCATCGACTGGTTCAGGAGAAAAATTACAGGAATTCTTCCTGAATTGTAATTCAATCTGATACTTGTCATCTAGTAATACTTTTTCCAATTTTTCCAGATCCTCCAGCACATTTTGTACTTTTTTAATTTTCGTGGAGCAGACTGAACAATAAGAAATCTGTCTTGAATGGGATTTAATTCTTTCCAAAAAATTGTCAAGTTGTGGGACTTCAAGAATGTGAGTCAAAATGAAGGAAATATCTTGTGGGTCAATTATATCTCTAGAATTCTTCACAACTTCACCACAACACAGAAAGCACCGGTTGATGCTGACCTTGACCTTAGCTTCCGAGTTGACCCTGGTACTGAAACTAGCCATTGCTTATATAGATTCAAGTTTTTAAATTTTGAAAATTATTTCTATCAAAAAACCAATGTTTACACATTTGAATTTGGTGCATGTCATTTCTTTTTCCTTCACTCAATGCTGAAGTTTCTCACCCAAAAGTCTTCAAAGTACAGGGTGATTCATAAGGTGCGTTGACAATTTCCTCTGCAGCCAGCAGCACAGCCCAACCTGCACTTTTACAAAGAATAGTGAGATATACATTTCAAATCAGACATCTCGCCAAATGAAAGCAAACCGCTGCCTGATTCATCCCAAAAATTGTGCATATTTTACGTTGAGCGACGACCCCCAGAACAATGTGTACGCCATGATTATGGTGGTTAATTAGAAAATGAGGTCACCAAAGACTGAAACTGAAAAACAATCATGTAATAACGACAATGCGATCCAATGACGTTACGTGAAGTCAATTATTGTTGTATATGTATAACAAGTCCTCCGTCACATGTCGTTTCATAAATAAGTTGTCACAGGGTGTCTCAATAAAGTTTTAATGTTTAAGCATGTTTGGAAAAAGTGAGATTGGTGTACAATTCCAAAATTCAATGAGATTCAGAACTATTAAGTGAAGTAGAGCGGTTTTCGAGATTTTGGTGCGACATAGAGAGATTTTGGTGGTTCTGAAGAGATATTAGACACTTTATTTTTCGATTTTGAGATAGAGTGGGATTGGTACTAATGAAGCAAATTAGAGATACTTTCGACTATGATAGGTTTCTGTTTCTGAAGTGAAAAATACACATTTTTTTTTATTTTGAGAAAAGACAGTGGGATTCAAACCCCGGAGTGGTGAAGTGAAATAGAGAGGGTTTCGATATGTACTTCCATTTCTAATTCAGCCCAAACCATTCACATCCAATCTTTCAGGCTTGGACTGTTAATGCATGAAAGTTAACATCTATCTTTCCTTATCTTTCCGCTAGATTATCCATTCTTACGACGCACTCTCTTGCAAGTAATTGAAAGCCAAAAAGTCAAAAAACAAAGTTCAAGCCTATGTTAAACTGCTCATGGCCGGGGGTTACCAAAATGTCCACTGTAGATATAAGGTACCTTGGGTTCGGGATGGCAATTTAAATATTGTTCAGCATTTCCAGAGTGAAGTTCTGTCCGAAGATTGTTATTATGATTGTTTTGTCATTCATATTTTGGCTTCATTTGGATGGAGTAAAAATAATTGAACCTTGGATGAAGGCAAGCACCGGTATTCTCACCTCAAAAGTACATGTCCACTGTTCAACCCACAGAGATATAATATATGAAAGACTTTTATTATATACTCTAAGGTTCAACCCAATCTCGTGCAGACGGGAAACTATGAGACATGCATTTTGTGGAGAATCGTGTGTAGGATCTACCATTTCTTGTCTGGCGCTCTGGCGGTCAGGTGTACGTTTGACCGATGTACGACTTAAATGTCATAGCGTTGTACTGACGTGTAAATGACACAATCTGTTACTCATGGCGTCGACCGCAATGAGCCACCACTACAGCTGGTTTAGTCGGCATGGTTTAGTTCAGAAGGCTTGGCAGTACCTTATAGTTCCCGTCACCTCCTCCTTAATATGCACACATCTTACTTTTCCTACCTTGCATGTGTTTTTTACTTGGTTGGTTGTTTTTTAAGTTTATGCAATGCCGTCTCGATTCAGGCTGAGTTTTGTCTCCCATTCAATGCCCGTCCAGGCTCCCACTTTTTGTGTGGATAGAAAAAGGAACTACCACCAAGAGGTGCCGCCACTTTCCATCCCCACTCTCCTAGCTTTTTGCTGGGAGAGAATGGAAAAACACAGTTCACGGAACAATTGATATCTCAAAAACCAATGAAGTAATCTTTAAAATTCTTTCGGATTCGTCATGAAATTTCCTAGAATTCATGAATGGGAGACAAAACTCAGCCTTCATCGAGACGGCATTGGTAGAATGAATTACTTTTTTTCGCCGTTTTATCTACAACGAATTGCCCCGTAGGCACAAACAGGGGTTCTCTTTCTTTCGCTTTAGTGTCAGAACGGACGCCCGCCGGAGGCGAATTTTTTTTGACAGTTTTCTTAACATAGGTTGCATGTAAAACTAGTTTTTAGTCAGAAAATTGGCATAATAT
>JAQFYE010003093.1:0-16182 GCA_034694305.1 Protaphorura glebata
ATTGATGTACATATTCCGAAGTCGAGTTATGGCTTATGCACATCAATCGGGTTCATATTCGCCAAGACACCTTAATTGTCAAATGTGCAAAACACAACTTGATATGTTTCCATGCACACCATTACGGTGTTTACTTAAATTTGAATGAATACATCTGAGAAAATTCCAAGACCTGAAAAATTCAAGGCGAAAATAAATACGTCGCGTCGAAGTCGAAGTCGAAAGGTTGGATCGTCAGTTTTTTGGTGACTGAAAACTTAAAAGGGAAGAAGGCTAATCCGTATAGGAAGAACCACTTGAGTCTATTGAAAGTTCTACGGAAAGTGAAGGTAAATTGTAACGCTGAAAATAATCCTAACTTTTTTCATACATAGAAACATAGAAAAGGAGAATTTCTGATCCGTGGAATTCAAGTGCAAAATAACCTGTATAAATAATACGCCAGAGCTGGGCTAATAATCCCCAGGAATGCAAATGCAGCCCATATCGATATATCCAGCTATCCGATCCGATAAACTAGCTAAATAATTACATAAAATTAACTTATCGATTAATATGACATTTGATCTCATATATCTGTTATCGGTAATCGAGGTCTACCTTGGCTTTGACAAAATTGTCAAATATCTGATATCTGATAATGTTCAAAATAGCCTTTGTGTCCTGCTTAAAATCGGCATCCGACTTCTACTCGGTCATTTGATGGAAATTGACTGATTTTTTCTCTCTCTTGTCTCGACTAGAATAGAAAAAGTCGAATCTGACGACTCCCGAAACTGGAAAATGTTGCGGTACAAGAACTTGCTTCCCACAGGAAAGGCTGGGAAAAAATTCTTTAAAAATGAAGTCGAAGAGGAAGAACACATTGAAAAGAAGACGGCTCAATCTACTGCTAAAGGGAAAAGAAAAGTGTTGCCTACATCCACCAAAACCCTTACAGTTGACCATGAACTGACCATTGTGTCCAAAATGAAGACGGTGGCCGAGTACAAAGATTCCATGACTAGGAATATACTTCAAGGTATGTTCTGGGTATCTTTCTGTGGCAAGGACGTGACCTTTTGTCGGTCAAAATAAAATAGAGTATTTTTATAATTAATGAATTTTTTTTTATTGTTTTAGAGAGTGTATTCCTTCCAAAGAAAGCCCCCGGAATGGCCGACCGGGAGAACGCACTTGTGAATAAGAGCAGTTTACCTACTGCGCACTCCGCAATTAAGAACGTTCCATCATTTACGCTTGGAATGGCCGGCTTGAACTTCTCTCCAATGGTACAAATGACAAATATTATCTAAATTTAAATATATATCTGTGGAATGTGTGTTAAATTTCATGCCTGATTTTGCCACTTAGAAATTGCGTCGAGTCTATGGAAGGACGGACACAATTCCAGTGTTGAACTTGACCGGAATTCATCGGAGCCACATTGTTTACGCTGCTTCGAATGTCGTCATTTTCTTTGACTATTTCGAAAACCGTCAAAGTATGCTTCAGGGGCATGTAAGTTCTATTGGAGCTACCTTACGCTCTGATATTTATATCTGACAGTTCTCTGATCTGATACAATTATCGTATCAGATTCAAGACACACCAGTATGATTGCATGATACTAATTGTACATTTATATTTGTAATAGAAAAATAAAATCACTTGTTTGGCCAAAGACAATGAATTTCGGTATTTTGCGTCCGGTGATGTCGGAAAAGATTCCTCCATTATTATTTGGGATCTTAATACGGGGTGAGTCTTATTCCGATTACTACTATTCTAATACTGCACTTACCACGGCCAACTGAGTTAGGGGACCAGCTGTGTAAGACGGCCATGTTTTTGTGTCATCCAGACCTACGTTATTGCAATGTATTTCCTGTTATCCCATGACTATGACCACCTGTGCTGTACCACATCTCATATATTATTGGTCGTCTGAGACAGGTTTCGATGCACTCAGTCATTTCCTTATTAAACTAATTGTAACTGAACCCTAGATTTCCTCACAAAACATTCCCTGCGTCACATTCGGGATTGGGTGTGATTTCGATTGGGTTTATCGGAGTGGAGGAATATGTTGGGACAATCGGATTGGAACAAAGGAGGGAGATTACTGAAGATGGCGAAGTCCTCACTGAAGATTTACAAACATTTTGTATTTGGAATTTTGCTCATCATGAGGATCCACATCATCCTGGAATGCATCATGAGAAGGCTGGTGGGAAGCCAGAAGGTACGATTCGAATTGCATAGATATCGAATTGCTCGTCTCCAGTTGCCCCACTAGAGACCTGGGACATCGATTTTTTTTAAAAAGAACTGAAAATGTCTACTAAATGAGATTTTTCGCTTAAATTGCAGCGTACATTGTGATTCCGAAACACGCTGGATTTCAACGTGACCTTGTATTTGATGAAGAATATCCAGACTACTCTGTTTCTACCGGAGATTCTAACGTTGTTTTCTACACTTGGGTAAGTAACACCGATATCTGCACTCACTGATATTTCAATGTGACCCGTCTTTGATGTTTATATTTTGTGTGCTATGGAGTTAATTAAAAGTTAATTTTTTTTAATTTTTTAGCTGAGAGATGAGAGAAAAATCAGCTGTCACATTCCTAAAATTCCAAAGAGATTTATTCATCGAATGAAAAAATTTACACAATCTATTTGGATGAAATCACACAATTGGTGCTTGACTGGGACAGGAGCTGGTTAGAGATTTAAAACAATTTCTAAACTCTAACTCTAATGTGAAGAATTTTAATTTAACAATTTAAATTTTATCAGGGTACATTGTGGCCTGGGCCACTACAGTTCCTCTAGGACTCCAAGAACCTCCCAATCCAAACCTGAATATCAAAGAGTACAAAAGATCCTTCAAAGTTGGTGACTGTGCAATCACAGCCTTGACTGCTTACAAACAGTAAATTTTTATTATTCAGCTTCTAAAGACGTGAAATGTTTGAATTTGAATTTTGATTAATTTTGAAAAATTAGGTACTTTGTTATTGGAGAAGAGTCTGGACTAGTGAAATTTTATGACCATAGGTTCCGCGTTGTCCGATGGACAAAATCCTACAAACTTCCGCCGATTAATTGCATTCAGTTCAACTTTGGAGAATCAATGCCAGACTTCAAGGAAGAAATGCGTGAGTTTCGGTCTTATTCGGGGTCACATAATTAATTGGAACCGCGCTATAACAACAGTAACTTTAATTAGAGTCACATTACGATGAATCAATGAAACCTCACGCTCACCGAGAAAAAGTGAGCGCAGTCCGGGACTACACCTTCGGAGGACAAAAATATCGTCAACCCTCAGAAACTACAATTGAGAGGGCGCCATTCAATGCTCCGGATTTTGTAATCGGTACCATTTCACATTTCCGCATAATATGTGAATGCTAAAACTGAATTTGAAGATTAGTTTATATTTTTATTTTCTAATTCCGCAGGTTGTGAAGGTGGAAGTGTTTATTACTACCACTTGGCCGAAGCGCGGGTGGACGCTTTGATTTATGGGACTCCTGGTCAAATCGTTGCTTTGGACACATGTCCGAATACGTAAGGAAAACGTCCAGAGAAATATCATCGTTTTGAATATTTAATTTATGTGGTGAGTCCAAAACTTTTTGGCATTAATTAAAAAATTTGCTTACGTATCTATCAGAACTCATTTAACAATGGCAACACGTGACGGGGATGTCCACATGTATGATTATGTGTCACACACACTGATATTCTCTGGAAAGATATTTAAAAAAGCCGTCGAAGTTACTTGCCTCAAATTTCATCCAAGTGGTAAATCATGAGATTGAATTATAATTAGTTTTTTCATTTAAAATGTACTTTAAAAAATAATTAAAAAAAACAGGTTCATTCGCTTTCTTCGGAATGACCAGTGGCCAAATATATTTCCGACGTTCTTATACCTGGAAGGCTATGGATACTCCCTTAGACCATTGCACCTCATCCATCGAACGAATTATCTTTTCAGACGATGGGATCTTTATGGCACATTGGGTAATCACAAATATAATGCTCAGATCAGGAAAACTACCGTAAAGAACCGATTTGAAGCCAAGTACTCTAATTTAACGGTATCGGTAATTTTTGTGTTTTTCTTACAGGATTCTTCACATGCGGTCACTCTTTATAATTTCCATGTAAGACGCGAGACTTGGAATCTCCGAGGAAAACATCGATCTCATTACAAACAAATCGTCGATTTATCATTTTTATTGGACCCGAATACTAAAACATACCGATTGTTCTCATTGGGGCAGGACCGCGCTCTGATCGAGTATGATATTCCAAAAAGGTATAAATTTTTTCAAGTCCGATAAAAAAAATAAGTTTCCTTAAATTCTAATCCATTTTTATTTTGACCACGCAGTTCATCCACTCATGGACTGATCATTCTAAACATTTTCCATGCAGACAATACAAGTATTCCTACTTCCTTAGTATTTGACTCCCCTTGGCCAGGAATGGGTCCGCTCATTATGTATGCAAATTCTGATGTAAGAATAGAAATAAAAATATAATCTATAGTGAAATGCATCGAATTTTGTTATAATCTATGAATTTTCTTCCTCTGAATAGAATAAAATCAAAATTTATGACCAAAACATGAGACAACTCAGGTATGGTTTTAAATTCCATTTAAAATTATGCGAATGTATTCTAATTCGAAATATATTCTGTGATTAGACGGTGTTGCCAAGGTCCGAATTATGGAACTCCTGTGAATCGAATGATTGTAAGGACCACGCACTAAAATGTCTACCATTATTCAAAAATGTCAACGACTTCTAATTTGCACTTTTAAATTAACAGTCTATTCAACCTGATTTAAAAAACGGTCGTGGAACCAAATTCATTTTGATGATTTTGGGAAATAAAATTGGGATCATGAAGACTCCGGTGGACGGAAACCCATTCAAGTCCATGGCAGTTTTGGGTCACCCCGACGGGGTAAAAAATTATTGAAATAACTGAATAATAACAAAATATTTGTCGAAATTCTTATTAGAGCGAACATATTTCAATTTCAGATTCGAGAGGCTGTCGTTGGGTGCAACATGAGCGAGATATTTACTTGTGGGAATCGTGATAATAGCTGTTTCATGTGGGAGCCGAATATTCAGTGAGTTTCAGGGAGGAATCAATAATTAATCAGATTTAGTAAACGTCGCATGGTCCTTTTGGCAAAAATTGGGTGGTTGGATTTGGTCCAACTTTTTATAGGTTGTAGCCCTTGACTGCAAGAATAACTTCTGTGAAGGTCCTATCCAGAAAAGTCGAGCTGTTTGGCCTTTGAAATGCATGGGGGAATATAGTATTTGTTGTAATGGGCATCCGTGACGCACCAATGATGTCACCAAGTGTATTTGGCGTATGTATTTCTAGCGGCCAAAATGGTCAAACTTTTCGGGGTAAGACCTTCTCAAAAGTTGTTTTGGAGATCAAGGGCTGCAACAAATCTCAAATATAGGCGAATACAGGAGTCTACTTTTTGCCGCAAGGACTGTGCGGTGTTCGTCTTTATGTACATTGAACCAAACTTTCATCTGAAAGTTATGTTATGTATTTCATAATTGACTATAACTACGGTTTTAAGTAGCTCAGATCCGATTTGCGTATACAAATTAACAGTTCCGGATAGTGTGATAATTTCTTAATGAATTGTTCCCGTTTTATTTCTAGAGCTTTGGAAACCTGTTCCTTGTCAGGAGGATCAGGTGTGGCTCCTTACATGCAAATGTTAGACGCAGGACTTCCACCAGGAAGAAGTTTGGTTGAAGACGTTGAGAATGTTTTCTACCATTTAATGCTTCGCTCGGCCAGTAGCCCGGAACACATGTTTAATATGCCCGTGGAAATTGCAATCGCAGAAATTCCGACGGTGGTTCGAACATGTGGATTTTTTCCAACTGAAGCTGAGGTAAAGTGTCCTTTTAATATTTTTTAGAAATAAATTGTGGTAACAGCTCAATATTTCATAAATTGATTTACTTTTTTTTAGCTTGATATTATGTTAGAAGAAGCGGAGTTTTTAGGAGCACTAAAAACTGGGGAGAAACCGGTGTCAATTGGTTACGAAGATTTTATCAAACTCTTTGCGAATCATCGCTTAGTCCCACCTTTATCTCCAGAAGATATTTATGCTGCATTTGATGTCCTCGGTGAATTGAATGAAGACGATGACGTTTTCATTGATCGGGACAGTTTCACCAAATATTTGACTGAGAAAGGTTATTTTGACTAAATAATTTTTATCCTTACGAGAACAATTTCAAATTTTACAGGTCTTAACAATATTTAAAACTGTAACAATTTTTTTCGTACAGGCGAGAATTTTACTATGGGTGACCTCCCACACTACCTGCCTGGATTCTACCGACAAAAGGAAAAAGTAGATATTTTTGCTGAAGGAGCTGAACAACCAGCTTGGCTTCAGATGGCTGCTGTTAACCCTGACATTGAAGTCACTACTGCCGCTGATGATGTTGGGCTTGATAATCAATATCCCTCATTAGACTCACTGGCTAGACCCAGTGTTGCTATTTCCCTACCACCTGACCCCAATGACACAACTGATGAAGACGGACAACCAGTTGTTGAAAGTGACCTCGGCATTATTCCTCAACCACCTGATCAACAACCCTCATTCCAGAGCTTCATGTATGACGGATTATTACCAGGTGAAGACGGATTTCTTGGAGAAGATCGCCGATTCTCTGGCTATGGGAGTAGCATATTCGAAGAATACGAATTACCAGAGGTAGCGATAATTTAAACAGTCATGCTATGTTACGAAAACTTGCTGAAAATTATTAACTACGTCGGACTGTTTCTCCAGGAAATCACCGCAAAGTTCTTCATTGACAAACTTCTACCAGACGAAGCATTGCAGACAATCGGTTGGGACATTGGAAAACGAGACGAGGAACAACAATTGGCTGATATCTACGCGGAAAAGGATTGGAGAGCTTATGATGAAATCCTTAAACGGTGGAAGGGACGCGATGAATGGCGATATTTTAAACGTGTCTTTGAACGTTTCAATGATGCTGAGTACCCTATGGCCAGAAAATTAAGACTTGCCATCGAAATGGACTATTACTGTCGCACTGGGACATGGCCAAATATCAGGAGAGAAACATTGGAAGAAGAAGGTGAAGAAGATGAAGGAGGTATGCATATATTATACCTACCTAATCGGCCATATCGGCAGATTTGATAGAAAATCGCTTTCAATAAATTACGGTATCGATATTTTGTGTATAAAACTCTAAAATAAAGGTTGTAAATAAATATTCGAAATTAAACAGAGGATGAAGGAGAATCCTACGAGTCCATTCCAACTCTAGAGATTGAAGACAAAAATCTGACACCAGAGGGTGCGGCCGCTATTGCCGCAGCCAAAGATGTTCTTGCTGTTGTTAAGGCCTCAGAAACGATGGAGGGTAAGGAGGCGAATGAACAAGCGACAACTAAAAAAAAGAAGCTAACTTTGGTCGCTCCTGAGCCGATGCCGGAGGGACTACAAGAAGTACCACTGGTACAAGAGACGAAACCCAGAAAGAGTATGCGGAAAAGTATCTTGAGAAAGAAACGTTCGTACGAAGATGACGAAGAAGAAGGTGGAGAGTCTGATGATGATTGGGAGACTGACTCTGATGAGGATGAGGATGAAGATGGAATGATTCAAGCTGCTCAGTCCGATTGGTTAGATTTTAGTACTCCAGTCGTTGCCAAAGAACCTGAGTCCGAGCCAGTGACCGAAGAAACGTCTGCGGTAGCTTTGACGGGATCTGAAGGTTTGAACAGATTTATAATATGCAGAAAACAGTCATTAAAATTCAAAAATCGGGCTCCGATCAGATCAGATAATATTACTGACAAGAGATCATAGCATAACAAGAACGCTAAGAAATTGTATTGACCTAATTGTGCTGACCCAATTGACCCAAATGACCTTATTTCTAGGTAATGAAGAAGAGACGGATGAAGGATATACTCCTCCATTCACTGAAGTAGCCGATGACGTTACTCCTAGTACCTCTAAGCGCCGACAGTCTGCACGCCGAATGTCTAAGCGTCGACACACTTTTAAAATAGTCACGGACGAAGATGAGGATGAAGAAGAAACTCAAGAAAATTTGGATGGTTGGTGGGACGCTGCTCGGCACAGTCATGATGAGGTCGATAACCGAAGGAAATTCTTCAGCAATCGTACACGAGCAATGAGTAAAAAAGACTTTGATGAAATGGTAAAAAACAAGAGGTCACGAGAAGCCAGCATTTACCAAAAGTAAACTCGTCGAAATAAAAACGGCCGAAATATTGTAAAAATATTGAAACAACAATAAAAAATGTATTACATGATTCGAAATAAAAAACAGTAAATTAAATGCTTTCAAATTGTAGCATTTTCTAATATTTAAAATTGTCAATTTTTATTGCAAATTGCGAATTTTGATAGTGGAATTTTATGTTAAAGTTTCTTCTAAATCGGGAAGTTTGGAACAAGTCTCCCGAGTTTTTCTATTTCCAATGTTCACCGAATTCGAAAACCTCACGAATGGGAATTTTGTTTTAACGAACTGAATAAACGAAGTGTGTCCTAAAATCTTAAACTCCACATTTCCAACGTCTTTTTCACTTTCAAAATGTTTCTGATACTCTTTGTATAGTTGGGTCAATGTCCGACCAGGGGGCAAAACTATTGTGGAACTTTGCGCCTTTGAATTTCCAGTACAACTATTAAATTGAGCAAACCAATTTTCTAAAAATTCAAATGTCAACTTATACGAATCGAACGGAATTGTATTGTGTGGTTTCTTCCCTTGATTTCCATGAACCCTGGCAGCAACGCCATTCGTCATTAAATGTTTTCGAATTCTTTTCACTTGGTATTGTGTACAATTTTCTAAATATAACCAGGCCGATAAACATACTTCTTGTCCAAGAAATACATAGGATGACCTTAGCCTTTGACGAACTGTGTGCTTAGTTGTTGCCTCAGGATTTGATAAAGTGGCCATTGTGACACCCATCAAATAAAGGTCATGTTCGGCTCGGGTCAATTCAGCAATGTTTAGTCGATGTTTACACACAAAATCTGCACTTAAACCGTCGAAACAATTCGCGTCCGGGCATCCGCATCCTTTTTCGAATCTGGTACGCACTTCCTCCGCATTTCTCTCAAGTCTGCGCGGGTCAATTCCTTCCGCTAACCAATCCGCGATTTTTCGAGTTTTCTTACGAGTACTCATATTGTTCTTTAACTGAAGATGTTCTTTTACACTGACCTTTGACCTCGACCTCAATTTCTTCAGTCGCGTTTGGGTAGTTTTAGTTTGAAATGATTCTTTCGGAATCATTCTGACCTGCGATTGTTTAGTTTTCGTCTTCACAGTTTTATTCTTCCCGAAAAGGTCACTATTGGTAGATTGGACACCCAAGTTAGTGTTTACTAGATTTTCCCCAAACTGGAGCAGCTGGTCAACGCCAATTTCGTTTTCTGGTTCGGATGCACTCCAAAGTGTAAATTGAAGTGGCTGGCCAGTGGTATTGGTGGCTTCGTTTAATTCAGCCGAAACTGGAAGCGATATTTGATTAGTAATATTTGAGGAGGTCAGAAATATCTGCTGTACTTGCTGCTGGGAGACAATAGGTTCGGCGGATAATACCAATTCCTGGGTACCATCACTGTTGGGTTGTTTCCTTGTGGTAATGATATAAGTATAACCAGTATTTCCATGTCCGCTGACAGGAATTTTTCCGAGATTTAATAAACACTCGCCGGCAGAAAATGTGGGTGAAACTGCTGATCGGTCTTGTTCCAGTTCAATTATTTCAGTGATTGTACGGGTATCGTCTACAATAGACATGGTGAGGTCGAAATTAACTATCGATTTCAATTGTTTTAGTTGTCCAGCCGATAGCCATACAGTTAATATTTTGGAAAATTTGGAATGTCCTATCCTGATTCCTGAAAAGAAGAACCAAAAATTATATAAAACTGCAAGTATGTAAACTTTCTAAAAAGTGTGCACATTGTTATCACTAAAGAGTAGCTTGGTCTAAAATTTACTATCAAAGTCGACTGACTTTAGAATGTAAGGCAATCAATGGACTTTTTTTTAAACAATTACCTCGTTTGTACAGTGTGTCATACGTAATTTGTAGATGGATTTCAGATTTCAGTCTATCAACGAATCAACTAAATTATTACCATATTTGTCATCGAATCGAACTTTTAAAAATGGTGACTATTTTTTCTATTTATAAATTGTCCCGACACTGGCTAGGTCACTTTTCAAAGTTACATCCATTAGATGGTGAGAAAATTAATGGAATTATAAACCAAAAACTAGTCGCAGTTAATTTTCAGTCAAATTTCTATAGAAAATGAATCGAAAAACACGGATTCTTTACTTTTTTTTTAACTTTAAGTACAACACAATTTTTATACAATTGGTTCAATTTTCGCGCATGAGAAATCTGATCAACTTTTCAGAGTGTCGCTCTTAACCCGTACTGGTTGGATTCGGCAGAAATACTTCGAATATTACTACAGGGTAGTTCATAAAAACGTCATCCATACGCCGCCTTCTATCGTTCAAGCAGACAATTTGGACAATTTGGAGGGATAGTGTGATATACCTTTCGCTAAGAAAGTCGAGCATATCCTGTTCTAGTGAAATAAATAGTTTTTGCCGGGTTAGTTTTAAAAATTCCAAAGGCAACAAAATTAAGTGAAAAAAATTACTTCGGTTTCGCTTAAAAATATTTGACTATTGCGTATATGCTTAAGGGCTCAGCGTAGCGAGGGCGAGGCATTAATCGATTAATCTCTCAACTCCCGGGATCGATTCCTGGTAGGCTCACTTCTCGATTGATTGTTGTATGGTTGCAGGTTAGAACGGTACTTTGTCTTCAGAGAATTTATTTGGTACATTTAGTTGGGGCGATGGGGCCTCTAGAGTAACTTGTCTAGAGAAGGGACATTTCGTTGATATCAATTTGGACCTACTAGGGAATAATTCGTAAACCTGATAGAGCGAAAATTTGAACAGGAGAGCAGGTTTAAATTACTAAAATTTAACATTAAGAATTAACACGACTTTAACACTTGGTTCGATTGTGAATCACATGAAATGGGAGTAGTTAAATCATTCCAATTTATGACTTTGAGGAATACACTTTCTATAAACAAATCACATTCACTTTTGTTTCAGTATTTTCGGCGAGGGTAATTAATAAAATATTCTTATACAAAGAAAATGATAGTCAGTTTTTAAAGCCTCGTTTCTCTGCCGGTGTTATGGCATTACAGTCAGTCAGTGCCACTTGTCACATCAGAAATTGCCTACTAACTTAACACATTGTGGTTAGTCCCAGTCATATTAGTCTTCTTGTTTTCAACTCTAAATCCAAGCTAATAAATATGCTTCTGATCAGCGATTCCTGTCAGGTCATCATATTCTACTGTATGGTGAGTGTATAGATGTGTACAGGGTGACGCATAACCGTTGTTCGCCCCTCGGCAGCCCAATCTGGAAAAGCCTGACAAACACTGAGATATGCATTTTGTAGAGAATCTTATTGCGGATCTAGGAAGCCATTCCGATTGAAAATCCGTTGAGCGTTGCGGCGCTGACGAGCGTTTAAGTAATAAACGGCATGAACAGACCCCGAAAAATAGACTTTCTGCTAAAAAAACGTGCCCCAAATTAAATTTTTTCAAAAATTCCGTCAATGCCACCTTCTTTGCAATAATTTTTGGCAATTTTTAAAATTTTGTTGGACCGGTTTGGAGAAAGTCGATTTTACGCTACCAGGGCATTTGGAAGGAAAATTCTGATTTTTTTCACCAACATGCACTAGGAACGAACTTTCTCCAAACCGGTCCAACAAATTTAAAACTTGCACAAAATTATGGCAAAAATGGTGGCATCGACGGATTTAAAAAAAAATTATTTTGGGCATGTTTTTGCAGGAGAAAGCCTATTTTTCCGGTTGTTTTCATGCCGTCTCTTACTCAAACGCTCGTCAGCGCATTTATGCGCAATGGATTTTCAATCAGAATGGCTCGCTAGATCCGCAATAAGATTCTCTACAAAATGCATATCTCATTTTCTCGGGCTCCCCTAGATTGGGCTGTCGAGGGGGGAGGGGGCAAAGGTTATGCGTCACCCTGTACATATCTTTATAATAAAGGATTAGGGCACATACACACTTTATGCGAAAAAGTGCGCCCTCGGAATATGGATTTTTGATAAGACGTAGCCCTTGACCTCCTGATCAACTTTTGTGAAAGTCCTACCCCGAAAAGTCTAAACCGTTCGGCCGCTAAGAATATACATGTGAGCATGTGCTGTGCTACGCCGTATGGTGAGTAGTGAGTATATATTATATATATGTACATAACGTAAATATATGATTATATCAAACGAGAGGCCACAAGCTTTATAAACCAGAAGTGAAAGTCACTCAACGATGTAGGACATGCCCACGCACACATGTGTAATGACTTTTAGGGGTAGAACCAGAGCCACCACAAAAGTTGTTCTGGAGGTCAAGGGCTACAATAAATCGAAAATAAAAAATCCAGCGAATTCCAACGACGTAGTTTACTCCATAAGCGGTACCCTCTCCTTTTTTTGCGGGCCAGCTATCCTCGGCACCCTCAAAAGATGTCATAAAACCCGATTTTTTTTTCGAGAAATCGTAAGGGTTTTTGGATTTTAGCTCTGGTTTGTGTTTCTTTTCTCTGGGTCTCGGGCATCAATTTCATAAAACTCAAAAACCAAGAAACCTACTCAATCTGTCATAAATCGAAAACCGTGCCCTAGAAAGCCCATGTTCGAAAATCAATTATTTATTTATTTATTTATTTATTTATTTGTCGTAACACATTTTCCCATTAAGGGTCTTCACAATGTGAATTAGGTAACACCAAGCAGACAGTTGTAATGCCGAGACCCTGCAAGCATCGACTATATTTTACTTTCAGATCTTTATCAGAATCCAGGGTTCATTGTCTGGAGAAGACGTTGGGCTACAAAGACCTTATCAAAACTGCCCTATGGACTCACCGATTTGTACTGCAATCCGATCTAGTGGGTCCTCAGATACTCAACCCCCCAAAAGCATGGACACTGTGGACCGGAAGAATCCTCCTGAATCTACCGAGGCTCCGACAGAAGAAAAATCAACCCCTGGAACAAACAACATTACAAACCATGAGGAGAATCCTAGAAATTCCTCAATTGAACGAATAAATGCAAATGAAACTATTACGACGAACACCGGTAATATGACTGTGTACGAGAATTCGACATCATTTACAAATAACATGACACAGTGGGCCATGAATATGTCTGACTTAGCTCAAAATATTTCTAATTGGGCTACCCAATCGGCTAAAAATATAACCCATTTGACCAGTTCAGCAAGCGATAGAAGGGATACCCAGAATGCAGAATATAGTGGCATGAAAGCTACGGGAACTTCGGGATTCGGACAAGGGTTTCAAAAAATTAAGAGTAACGATTCAACGGTTCAGCCTGAAAAACACACTCAGAAGTATATTGAGAGAACGCGTACTATTAAATGGCATGCCGAAAATGATGAACGGATGAAAAAGCAGGACCTCTCTAAAAATCGGATTCGGAGGACCTTACCACCAAAACGAATCCGTGGTTGAACAACTTTCAACTTTCCGAAATCTGTCGCAACATTATAAGAAAGATTTGTAGTCAATTCAAAATTGAAGTTTTACGTAAAGATATACCACTCTGAATTCTATCACAAATTTTAATTTAAATTGAAATAATAAAAGAACTGTCTTGGGAAATTGATGACCGATTGTAACGGTCAGTCTGTATGTACAATATTTAATTTCCTTTAATACGTTCTCTGCAAAGGTTGTACAGCAGCGGCCATCGGTAGTAGGTTTGTTTGTTTGTTTATTTAACCCTTTCTGGGCCGGCGAAAAAATATACCCGAAAATACGCGGTTAGTCCATGGCTGTCGACATGCATTATAAAGGTCCTACGCTAGTCCACAGACATGGAACACATTACGGGCATTCGTGTCCACACCCAGAGTCCCCTAGCTTGGGACTAACGTTTTCCGTGTCCATACATATGAACTAGGTTGGGACTAATGTTTTCCGTGTCCATGCCCATGGACTGACTTGGAATTTTCCGTTTAACATAGCGATTTTCTGGCAGAGTTTACTTGAAAATTTCTATAAAATAGGGACTTAGGTTGTTTGGTTTGGCCCTTCGTTCGTTATATAGACAGATGCTTCGCAGAGGATTACCTGGTGGAAGCCCAATAGATAGCATGAAAGTTTCTTTCAGAAACTTTTCGATAAAAACCCCTGTCCATGGGAATGGATAGGCGTGGCCTATGTAGGGTTAAGTGTCATCCAAAGCATTCAAGAACACGAAGTGAACAAATTGATTGTCTTATTATGGGAATACTGCATAATTACGAAGACGATTTGATTTGATTATTTCGAAGAAAATAATTTGTACAAACTAAGTATACCTTTACAACGTCTTAACTAATCTAGGAAAGCGTATCAATCCATTGTCTAATTACAAATGTTTCCTTGAAACTACTGCAAGGGACTCTATCATCCAACTAGTGGGTAGTAGAACCAGCACGAGAGAGTCACGAGGATGATGCCTTAACATCACCCTAATTTCGGGTATGGTATATAAGATGTTCCTTCTCTCGTAAATTGAGTTTTTTTAGAAAGACCACCGCCCCTCACGAAGATGCAAATTTCATGTAACTTCGGGATTGAGCCCCCACCCAGGATTCATACGCCATCCAAGATTATAATTAAGGAATAACAGATAAAGAGAATGATAAAATTTTGCATTACACTTAACTAAGACTTAACTACCAACAAACTACTCCCAACCATATTCATCTACGCGAGACCTCATGATGTGCTGATTTAATTGACGTTTAAATAGTTAGTTAGTTAGTTAGGTTAGTGAACTTGTAATATTCTCTTAAGTAAATTAAATATGATATACAAATATTAATCAGTCATCAAATACGACTTACAGCAAATGACGATTAAACATTCAAACGTCCTTTCATAACGTACAAAGAGGGCTTAACATTTCATATCTCAAGCAAGTCGGTGTACAGTTGCAATTAAACAATGAAAACAATACCACGCTTTATACATTCTATTAAATTTCTTTTCGTAATGCTCATAAAGTAATAACCTCATGACGTCTGATTACTAATAAATATAACATTACCAATTTTATATAATGACCCATTTATAGGGTATTGTGGTGAAATAAATTCAATTCAATTCAAAATGCAAAAGATCTTAGCTGTTGTTTTCTGGTGAGAGCGGGCATCATCCATTAAAAATCCGTTGAAATAAATATTGTTTAAACAGTCACCATACATTATTGCCCGGCTGCGGGATCATACACTCAACTTTTAGTGAGGTTTCAATTAATGTTCATTTATTAGCCCGTGGACGCAGTCCTGCAACGGCTTATAAAATCACAATGTCCGTCCGTCTGTAACGGGATGCACACTGCACTGCTGTCACATCTTTCACACGAAAATGACAGTTCTTTCTCCACAAATTGAACGCAGTCGGCAGCAACCCACACGATCATAAATTACTCAGAACATTCATGTTCACACTAGTGCCGTCTGTTCTTTGTTATTGTTATCGCTCTGGGTTGCACAGAACTGCAGCTGGTTGAGCGGCATGCAGCTTATCATTCCATTCAATGCAAGTCATACTCTCGACATGACTGCTGTAGGCAGCGCGGAGCAGCACTGAGATGTAACATCCCCATCTCTTAACATGGGAGGATACATCCCATCTCTTAACGTGTGAGGTTACATCCCATCTCTTAACATGGGAGGATTCACCCTATCTCTTAACATGTGAGGATACACCCCATCTCTTAACATGGGAGGATACTAGTCTTTCGCACGAGTCCGATTTTGGCCAGGTTCGGACTCGTACGAGTCCGGACTCACGAGTCCGAGTCCAAACTTGACTCGGTACTCGGACTCGAAAGGCACGAGTCCGAGAAAATGGGGAGTCGGACTCGTTCTGGGACTCGAGTCTCGAGTCCGGACTCGAGTTCTCCCCATCTCTTTAACATGT
>JAQFYE010003094.1:0-16182 GCA_034694305.1 Protaphorura glebata
TATCCTAAGGATAAAAATACTACCGTAGTATTTTAAACCTAGGATGAAAATACTACGGTAGTATTTTTGAAGGGTAGAATTTTCATCCTACTACACCGGAACAAGTAGTTTCACTGTGCTAGAGTTCAAATTCTCGATACTGCACTGACTGAAGTAATTAAGCAGCTTATTCTTCAGATTTTCCATCAGATCAGATGCTTGCAGCCTAGCTCTAGAAAATGACGACAGAGCACATTAATTTACTTAACCAAAATAGAATGGGTTATGGTATTTCACATAAAACACACCTAAAATAATTAGCTTGAAAATCATTGAATACATGTTTGGGCATACCCGCTCATAATTTTTCCCAAATTACTATACATCATTAGACTGGTTCAATAAAACATTAATCAGTAATTGATTAATCATTTCTAGAAATTTCACATTGGGGGTACGAAATCTAAGCTATTAGTCAGCAAAGCGTGACAAGGAAGACAAACTGCTCATTGCATTGTGGTTCACTGATTATACACATTCCAGGGCAATGCAGACACTTAATGCAAAAACTTAAAAGAATCAGCAAGATGAGACGACAAAGAAATATTGAAAAGTTTTTGCATTTTATGATTTGCAGCAGATGAATATTTGAGAAATTGTTCGGACAGAAATTCATCGAGAACTTACTCAAATGTTTGATTGCCGGTTCGGCGCGTTCTAGTCAAGTTAATATCTGTCAGGGCTTCCTGGTTAAATCCAATTTTGTGTAATTAAAAGTTATGCTTCTGTTTACATCATCATGTAAATTACGCCGATTCCAAGAACCTGATAATCGAAGCTTTTTATTTAATTAAGGGTAAGGAATGCTAGTCCCCTCTGTTACAAGAATCCAATGTGGACTTTGACTAATAATCTAAATGCCGAATACATTTCAGCGCGATAATTTCAAATGAAATGTCACTTTATTCTCGAAATTGTTTTTACTAAATTTCTCTGGGATTGTCACACTAAAATTGTCGGGGTTCAAACGTCGGAATTTAATTATCACTTTAGCGATTCCAAAAATTCAGCTCTGATTACTCTGAACTTGCCCAACGGTGAGTTTGCAATCTTCCGCAATTAATCCATATATATCGATGTTGTAGATGGCTTCATTTGCGCGCATCAGGGTTGCGTGGAGGCAACAAAACAAGAAACAATTCAGAATTATTTTATTGGCTAAGTCAAAGCCGTTGGAATAATAAAATAAGAGTCGAAATATTTTATCATATAATTAGTAGTTATATCCTGCACGTTTTAGGTAGGTGCGATAGAAATTTACGTTAGTTAAAACAATATCCGTTAATACGCATCTTTTAAATTGAAGTTTGTTCTTTTACCTGAAGGCCGAAATTCATCTGGGCATCCTTCCAACTGTTTTAGGAATGCTTAGGAACTTTCTTAGCATTTTAGAAATTAAGCGTAGCAAATATTCTTGGGAATCCTGGGACTTACCTCGTATGAACTTTTCTTACAAAAATAAATAAACCCATATTTGACGTGACCCAGTTTCAGTTGATTTCAATTTCATTTTTAAATTCCAATAAACACGTACTACGTACTTAATGTCCTAGAAGCTCTATAATTTGTATAATATATTCTTTCAATTCATAAAACCATAACAGTAATAGTAAACTTTTTAAAAAATTCTAGCGCAACAGTACTAATTGACTTACTCTTTTGTTCAATGCAAATGTTTATTCCTTCAGACATGTTGTTCTGGATCACAAAGTCTACAACATCAAAAATCAACGGAATTCAAACGGCGTACATTTCCTCATAAGGTGTATACGGTGTCCTTTACAACTGAATGCACAGAACATATTAAAGCGCGAATTAAAGAAGTAGACGGTCTGAAAATGGAACGCGAGAAAAAATGTCTTATAATATACTCACAAAGTTTTGAAGAAAGGATTATATTGCCACAAAATTGTGCGCTTGTACTTCTTTTTGATATTCCCACTAATTCGGAAGCTTGAGTTTTGAACTAAAATTCCATTTTGTTACTCGTTCACATCTTGTCCCCGTCTTGCGCAAACAGGAGGATCATTGATGATCACTTCCCAATCACAATGTATTTAAAATATGATAGAGGTTTTGATACATAATTTAATTATCATGAGAACCATTGCGATCTACCTGCGGTGAATAAGCTTAAAAGGGATATGCTCATAGCAACAGTTCTTAAGGGTTTGACTTCAAGTGAATCTTCATTTAGTCTTTTTTATTTGGTCCGCGTTTTCAGAATAAACTGATGTTTATTCTGGAGAAGACCATAAAATTGAAACTCGGGAAGAGAATTTGTTGGCCGGGTTAGTTAAAATATTCCCTACATGTTTTATTGTCGCAAATAAGTACCTCCTCTACTACACTCCGATTCGAATAATCAGTAAATTGATGATGTCTGCACATTTATCAAATAGTTGACGTAGAAACTGATTACATGTCCAGAATATTATGTTCTTGGCTGATCTGACATTTCCCTAAGAAGACCGATGTGAACGTATTAATATGAAAAAAACGATTAGAATACCCCAAAATAACGCGCATCTAATTGTTTTTGATAATCTCACTAATTAATAAGTTTGACGGAAGTAGTGCATAAATTTATTCCGAAATATTCGGAAACTTTTGACAGAATTCATGTAAGTAACAACATATTATGTACCATTGCGATAATTTTCAGGCCAGGTCATTGTCAAAAGCTAATTTCTCATAAAAAATTAAGATTCCATAACGAACTAAATTTTAATCACTTCCGACCGAAATCTAAAACGTTCAAAGAAATTGTGGCAAGTGTAGCAGTTTTTTTTGTGTGCTCTGTTGAGTAGATTTAAATATTTATCGGCGACATTAGTTCGAATTGAAAGAGACGAAAAGAGCAATTTCAATAAGTTTTATCTCTTCTTCAATATCGAAAACATGAATATTTGGAAAGTGAAAATATCAAAATTTTCCGTTCATTTTGCATGCCGTTCCGCAGGTGCTAAAGTTGATTTCTGTAAGAACTTTTAGTTTTCAAATATTTTCAGCGGAGAATTGTATTCCGTGAAGAAAATGTGTTGGTTGGGACCGTATTATCGGACTTCTCAATTCGAAGAAACTGATAATCGAATAGATATGTAAAAAATACTAGTTCTCTCTAATCCGAGGTTGCAATGAGGACCATTTTAACTAAATAATTAAAATTCCGATCTCATCCTGTTAATTTTAATTTAAGTTCCTCCTCGAAATTGTTCTGTCTAGATTTGACTTGGTACTTTGCATCTAAAATTCTCAGGATTTACATACCTACTACGGAGGAGAAAAATATATTTGTTTCAGGTAACGGATTCGAAAGCACTAAAATTCTTTTAAAATTTTTTATAAGAGTTACTAGATTTGTCTTTGGATTTCCTGTCTAAAACTGTCTGGATTTGATGATTTGGCTGTGTAATATAACTTTTACGATTTCAGAAATTCAACTAATGAATGCAAGAAGGGAGTTGTAAATACGTCACTATTCGCACAATAATTTAGAGAAGTCAGACTAGTTCAAATATTTTTTAATAAAAACAGCTTTGGTCAGGAAATTAAGCCAAATACCCATAAATTATTTTATAACTAAAAGCAACCGTTCTTTCAGAGAATGTAATTCCTGGTTCCGTATGGTCGGCCAAACTTACTAGGAGGATTCTTTCGCGATCGCAAAATATTTTTGGTATGACGATTTATTTTCTACCAGTGCAGGGGTATTTGCACATTTGCACCTGTATTTTCGGTGCAGGTGCTCGTGAACAACAGAGCTCGGAACGTGAGCCAGAGCGGTATGTTTGGAATCATCCAAAAATTACCCCGAATGTTAGCCCAAAGGATCGAACACACAACATAGCGAAGTTGTAAATCGCTGCCCGTCCTAGCATTACTGTAGGTTTACATTCACCAAGAAATAAGTTGGAAAAATTTATGAAAATCAGTGCCGTCGGAATAAAAAAATAAGTGGCAACATATATTTTAAAGCCTAAGCAGGTCGTATCATCGCTACCATTTTTAATCTTGAGTGCCATTTTCAACAACACAAACAACCCAAAATATTAGCCACAATGTTGTGTGTTTTGACCCAGTTTAATTGAAGGAAGAGTAATAAGTCCAAAATAAGAGGCTTGTAATTGTTTTTACTGTTTTAACAAAATCTTGAAGGAAACCTATTCTGAAATAGATTAATTATAATTTCAAACTTAAATTCAAACCAGAGCCCTTGCGCAAAAATATTACTTGAATTCAAAAATAATTTATAGCCCGTTACATTTCATCCGATAATACGAAATGAAATGTCCGTTCATTTTCGAAATTGTTCTAGTTCTAGCTAGATTTCACCTTGGATTTCATATGTAAAATTATCTGGATTTGAAGAGGAGAATTTTAAACTTGTGAGACCGATAATTATTTGGGCTCGATATGTATTAATTGGATTACGAGACTATATCGATCTACAATTTAACCGTCAAAGCTGGGGACTCTGGAACGCCACCATTGACTTTTACGATCTCAGAAATTCGGCTACTGAATTCTACAAATGCGTTGACACCCGTCGGTAAGTTTAAAAAATCAGACAAGCTCAGGATAGTTAAATATTTTCCTAAAGGCGAAACCTTTATGACGTTTTTCAAAAAATGAAAACCAAAAACATTATTTTTATGAAAAGAAACAAATATTTCTGTCCCGAAATGACATTTCTACCATTTGCTAACTGGTAGGCAAGTAAATTACCTTGTAGGTTCGTAAATTGACCTCTGCTTCTTCTTGACGTAAAATATAGAATTATGGAAAATTACACAACATATTAGGCGAAAATCAAACTCCGAATATTTTGATGTTTTAAATGTTCGTATGTATGTGCGGAAAACACTATAAGTTCCGAGAGGCCATGAAAGAATAACTCAGAAATATTGTTATGCCTTCTCAGTATGTCAAAGTCGTTGGAAATTTATCTTTATTGTCAAAATAAGTGGATTTGGAATCAATTTTACCTGCATCGTAATGTTTAGTTAGGTAGCTGGTATGCTGAAAGTATTTATTAAATAGAACAAAATTGCTTATAGAAACCAAGAGAAATTTTGTTTTCTGTACGAATGCCTGGGCTAGTGGAGTGAACAATTGTTCCGTAGAACATAAATGGAGGCTTAATTTGCTGTTCCTCTGAAGTTTGTAATAAATTAATATAGCACACTATTTAATGAGCATCCACAGTAGGCCGCGTTCTGACAAAATAACATAGAGTTCGGCTTCTCCGTTAGACCGAGGAAGGTACTTTCAGTGGTACCGGGAGTTAATTTCTTTAATATGACAGCAGAACAATATATTTCCGAGCAAACTTGATTTATTGCTAAAACGATACTGAGTACTGAGCTCATTAGTGTCTGGGTAAAGTAAACTGAATCATTTGACCAGCCTCAAGTAGGATTTTGAATAACTCGTGCACTTCATTTTATTGGTATTTGAACAAGGTGGTCACCAATATGATACGAAGTGTTAGCTCAAACGAATGAACTCTCAACATAACGAGGTTAAAGTGATACTTGTGCTGTTATCACTAATCGTATGGGTTTGGAGACATCATGAGACCAGAAGTCATTATTGTTTCAAATAGTTTAGTGCCATTATTAGAACTGAAAGCCGTCAGAAAAATAGATTCAGTGTCAAACTATTCATAATGTTGGTATAGACTAGCCATACAAGTCATCTTAGGACGGAGCGGTGGAATTATACAGATGCAAGTTTATGCGCATTCCTCGATATTTTAAATTACATACACATCAGTGAGATGCGTGAAAAATAGTCAAAATATTCTTCATTATTATAATAAAATTATTGGTTTCCACAAGCCACATATTGAGATAGAACATGGTTTTCCATTTGGATTACGGAAGGCACTTCCACCAACTAGTAGGTGTAAAATCTGGTTAAAGTATCAACCGGACAATGTATTTCCGTCCGAGAAAAATCATTTATCTTAAGGTTAAACGATACCCGAGTAAACTAAAGTAAACTTATTTGACCAGCCTGAAGTTGAATAGAATAACTGTTTGGATTTTGTTTTAATACTATTTGTACAGGGTGGTTCATTACATTTCACTCCTTATATTGGATTGCATAATTTGTAAAAATTATACTCGAAATAGGGCGAACTATCATATGCGGGCGGTCATTGTCGGAAGCCAGGAACTAGTGAATGAGGTCAGGAAGCGGTGGTTATGGTCCTCTCGCCATTTCAGCGATCCAGTGTTGTATTTCCTCAAACTGAAAATGATTATTGGCTTTTATAAGAAATTTTTGTCTACTCGAATTCCTTCAAAATACAAGGAGTACCTTTCCTTGGCGGAATATACAGGGTGGCGCAAAACCTTTGCCCCCCCTGGCCAGTCTAATCTGGGCGAGCTGGACAAAAAGTGAGATATGCATTTTGTAGAGAATCTTATTGCGGATCTAGGGAACCATTCCGATTGAAAATCCGTTGCGCGTAGCGGCGCTGAAGTAAAAAACGACATGAAAAGATCCCGAAAAATAGGCTTTCTGCTACAAAAACATGCCTAAAATAATTTTTTTTGAAAAATATGTGTCTTCCACACTCCAAGGCTCCAAGTGTGTGACTGTCTGGTTTGAGTGAATGTGGTGGACTCCAAGTCCTCAGGTTCCTCCGTCATGCCTTGTCCATGGGAAAGGCATGAGTCGTGAGTCCTCCGAGAATGGCGTGGGGGAATGGGATGAAGGGAGACGAATATATGTCTCACAGGATTCCCCCTGGGGAAAGGTCCGACCCGGACCGAAATAAGGGAAGAATGGGGTAATGCGAAGCGGGGGCTTCTCCATAATCATGGCCAAGGGTGTACATGGATCTCCAAAACTGACGAGAAAATCCAGAGAAGAAGGAGAAGTTGGGAGAAAGAATATCACAGGAAGGGCACGGCAAAAGACCCCCGTCAGAATTGGATCATCTTTGGGTATGTTGTAGCCCTTGGCCTCCCGAACAATGTTTGTACAGGTCCCAACCCGAAAGGTCGACTCGGCTGACCTCCAGAGTCCAGAGGTCACCAAAATTTGACGCGCGGTCCCCTCATTACCTAACAAATGATCCCTACAAAAGTTGTTCCACTCATTGAGACAAGCAACTTATTCCTCTACCATTTTTCTCTTCGGTCAACCCCCGAGGTCATAGCTCAATCTGTTGAATCAATACAGTAATGCTCTGGCAGCAAAAAGTCGACTTTCTCCAAATGGTCCGACAAAATTTTAAAAATTGCAAAAAATTATTAAAAAAAGGGTGGCATCGACGGATTTTCTGAAAAAAATATTTTGGGCATGTTTTTGTAACAGAAAGCCTAATTCTAGGGTCTTTTCATGCCGTTTCTAACGCTAGTCAGCGGATTTTCAATTGGAATAGCTCCCTAGATGCGCAATAAGATTCTCCACAAAATGCATATCTCACTTTTTGTCCGGCTCCCCCAGATTGAGTTGCAGGCGGAGTGGCAAAGGTTACGTGACACCCTGTACTTAAGCGCAAGGAGCCAAAAGGATTGAACACTCAACATAACGAGGTAAGAATTAAAGCACGGCCCATGCTTGTATCACTGTAGGTCTGCAGTCACCATCAAACCATCAGAAATATTTAAGTCAAGCCGCCGGGAAATAAAAATTGAGTAGCAAGATACATTTCCATATATAAACAGTTGTACGATTGAATTCGTTTAGTTTGGAGAGGTATGTTGTATGTTTGGCAAAAACCAACAGAGAATAGAACAAAAATGTTGCTTTACGGTTTTCGGATCTTTAAAATTACAAATACCAGATGAGGTGAGTAAAATAAATAGTCTAATAAAATATAAATCTAATAAAATAAATAAGTATCAACAGTAATTTGAGGTCCACGTACTGATATAGAACATGGCTTCTCTTTTGGATTACGGAAGGTTACTTCCAGTAGTTTCCAGATCTATGAACTTACAAAAATAAATAAACCCACATTAGACGTGACCTTAATAGTTATGTTTTCAATTTTATTTTTATCTTACCAATTTTAGAATCACAACACAGCACATGAAATTCCAATAATCGTGTACAATATATTTGATGTGCTAGAAGCTCTATAATTTGTATAATATTCTCTCAATTCATAAAACCATAATAATAATAGTAAACTTATAAAAAATTCCGCCGTAACATTACTAATTAAATTACTCTTCTATTCACTCGAAATGATTATTCCGATCCGATCCCTAATAACATTTTATTCCTGTGCACATCCGAGCTATTCCCAGATACAAAATCACATTCCTGTTTTGTCGAAATTTGCGTATATAAACCGCACAATGCACGCAACGACTTTAATAACTAACAATATTATTTTTGAGATTTAAAATTCCGTACTTGTAAATAAATCCCTACAATATTACGTAATAAATTCTCTATTCCCATATCGACTAGCAAATAAACTGATCAACGAATTATATCTAAACTACACCAATTTACGACCAAATACTGCGAACAAGAACAGCACCTTTTTTATTGTTTTGAATTGCGTTAAAATAAAGCAATTACGGCGAGTAGCTTGTTGGTTTTGAAACACGCTGAATACATGTTAGCTAATGGATCGATATCTCAACATAACGAGATGACAACGGGCTTGAATGCTACACAATAGGTCTAGAGATGGCATGAAACAAAAACTAGGGAATTTTTTAATCTATTTTTGAATGTCAGAGCCGTCTGAATAATAAGTTAAGTGTCAAAATATATGATGTGAATGTATAGTTCAAAATATGGTAATTCTGCTCTGAGGTTAGCTAGTTTGATTGGACAAGGAACTCAAAACGAAATGTTCAATACCGATGCCCTGGGAACAATTTTCACTAATTTACATTTTATACAGAATGTCAGTTGGCTTCCAACATTGTTCCAACTAGATTTTTGTTTTCATTTCTTTCGTTTCTAAAATGATATGGATCTGAATTCTGACTACGTTTGCTCTTTTGCGATTTCAAAAATTCAGCTCCGAATGATACAAACACGTTGCACCACGTCACTATTTTCATTATACATAGTAGGTCTGTTTGCTAAATATTTTTCAAGGAGGAATAACCAGAGGTTTAGTTGAAACCGAATTTGATTTTGTTTAGAAATAAAAACAAATATTTTTGTCAAAAAATAGAATAGAGCTTGTGGAAAAACTAGTTCTTTGGTTCAGGAAATTAAACCAAACTCCCAAAAATTCTTGAATCATAAATTTTCGAAAATGGCAATTCTTAGGGATGTACCGAATACGACTATTCGGCCCGTTTTGCATGTGGGGTGTCTGGCACACCGAGCATTACATTGGTCGTGGGCAAAACAGCTTACCGACAACTATTAAAAAAGAAAAAATAAAATGCACGGAAAGATAGCTTCACCTAAGTAAATTCTAGTTATGTAAGTCGGAATTGTCGACATTCAATGATGAACCGAACACGTTATGGACGCTTTTATATATTAAGTGACGTGACCTATGTAGATAATGAGAGATACAAACGTATCCAATCCAACAGGTACGGAAACCCGACAATTCCCATTACTCGGGTAGGGTAGGCCAATATGCCCCATCTTCGAGCGAGTGCTCTAATTAGACCCAGCCCTTAACTACATGGGCGTGTGACTCCCAAATCACTCCCACAAATGGGAATAGAACTAATTAGCTCACATTCCCGGCAAACAGAAACGTCAACACACAAAACAAGTAGCGGATGAATTACCCCGATGCTCGGGCATATATTTTCCCTGGGACGGGCAATCGGTGAACAGGTGTGCTAATACGATACCACCCCCTTAACTACACAAAAACGGGGACTTTATAGCACGCGCACATGCTGCGGGAGGAGCTAATTAGCACACTTTTCCAAAGTGGCGCGTATTAGCCCACCTTAATGTACTTTCTTTCGACGAATATAAAATGCGGAAACTCGATTACTAACTCTTAATTCAAATAGAAAATACGTGTATGTATTCATTTTTAATCCCTAAATTTTAAGAATTGACATGTAAATAAATGTTTAACCTTATGGTCAACAACAGGTAAGCAATTCGTTGATAATTTGACTTGTTTTGAGCTCCCCAGCTCACGCCCTTTTCATAGACACCCCACTCGACACAGTTTTTACTATTCGGCCGAATATTCTTCGGCGAAACCGAATACCGAATATTCGGTTCGGCCGAACTATTCAGCCAACCGAATATTCGGTACATCCCTAAATTCTATATTTTGTCTACGTCGTGTCCTAACTTAGGCTGAAGATTCTGTAAATTGCTATATTTGGTGTGATTTATTTTCTACTCAATGCAATGCTGTTGTCTCGTGAGAAGAAACCTCCTGTGTTGACGTGATGCCGACGGTACGTTCGGAATCATCCAAAATTGCACCACGTGTTAGCCCAACGGATCGAACTCTCGTCCTATCGATGTTGCAAACGGCAGTCAGAGCGTGCATTACTGAAGGTTTAAATACACCATGAAATAATGTCAGAAACATTTTATTGGCTTTATTAAACTTCAAAGCTGTCAGGAAAATAAATTAAGTACCACAACATGAGCTCATTATACATAGTAAGTTTGTATCGATAGGTTTGTCTCATGGGGAGTCGTGAGATGCATGTTGCATAGAAAGGAAATGCAGGTCTATACTATGTATAGATGAGTTGCTTCAAAATAAAATACTATAGTTATTTGCTAACCACAGTGTGCCGTTATATTCCGTCTTGAGAAAGAGTGTGACTTCCCTTTCGGACTACGAATGGTCATTCCACTAGTACCCGACGATAGTCTCATCAACAGAACAACAGGACAATGTATTTCTGAGAAAACTCGAATAATTATTCTTTAAGATTATTGCAATTCTGCATTTCTAAGTAAAATCTTACTTTATCGGGTAGACTGTCATGGTCATATGGACCAGCAAAAGAACTGGTCCACAATTTATTATAAACTACATACGACCAAATACTGCTAATAAAGAGACTACAAATTAAAACAATCCACGACTTAAATTATTAGGCACAAAAAATTACGATTTTACATATTTACAAAGATTTTGCCCGCAGATTAATTGAAGGAAGAGTTACACCTCCAAAACAATAACCTATGTCTTTTTAAGTGTATTTACGACTTATATTTTGAAAGGAACAGCGCGGATATCTATTATCTGTCCCGAAGTATTTATGATTTCAAGCACAAAATTCGTACTTTCCGTTGAAACAAAATTTTCTAGCATTTGCCAAAATATTCCCTGGAGTGAAGCCGGCGGTACGTCCTGCAATATTACACAGAACAGGAATCGTGTGTGTTCGTATATATTTACTTCTCGCATCCATTAAATTACAAACCAGATGAATTAATTAAAGTACGCTAATTAAACGGTATCCATACTAAGCTGTGGACTGACATCCTGAGAAAGAGCTTATCTTCCCTTTTGGATTACGAAAGGCACTTCCAGTAGTAACTGTGGAAGTAGTTCCTTTCGTAGCTCTTTGTAAAAAGAAAAGCAGAATAATTAATATCAAAGTAACGGAATGCGTATTGTCGCTTAAATTGTCATACTTTGTTATATCATTTAGCGCATCAGTATATATTTTTACTTTAGTACATCGGTGCAATAAAAGTCAGTTTCTCATAAAAAATTTAGAGATAATTTCCGTAACTAATTTTTAACCAAATCTTCCAAACTGAATCTAAACCGTCGAGAAAATGATTGCAAAGATTATCTGAAAACTCGTCAGACTTTTTATTAAGTCTAAATCATATTTTCGTATGGAATATAAATCATAAAATAGTACAATTTTGTCAAAGTAGAAGATTAAGTAGGATATTGTTCAAAGTACGAGACGCCTTCTCATAGTACGTCCCAGTAGGACGGTAGGCCAGCCTGATGTGCAATACAGACTCCTGGAAATCTGAGTCAAAATTAACGGCGAACGATGTTATTGACTTTATGGCCTTATCAAGTTATCCGATTGCAACCGTGTTACTCCACCTGGCTGAATAAAATAAAATAATCAGGCAACATGACGGATCTTAAATGGGTTTCCACCATATCGCCGGTACTCGCAGAGATTTTACTATAAAAACTGGAGTCCAATGTCTTACCACAGCACAACTTACCACTTTAGAGGAGATATTCGACGACTGCCTGGCTTGGATACTGTAATACTGTAATATTTCCATCCAAACCGAAAACATCATACCAATTGTTATCGGTCCAGAAAACCGAATTTCATAAGCTCAAATCTTCCAAGGCGTGCGTCGGCCATTTACCAGCCATTTCTTTTGATTGTTTTTGAAGATGAGGGGCTTCTTCATGGTCAAGCATCCATTCCTTCCGTTGTTAATTGGTAATATTTTGATGGTGAAAGTACTGCCAGACTTCCCGGTATTGGTTCTAATTTCATCTAATATTTCTCGGCCACTTAAAATCGTGTTGACCTTGACCTGTTTGACCTCCGACACTGCATCTCGCTCGTCAAAATCTTTCTTGCAGCCCCCGCTTTCCATTTTTTTTCGATTTTCCGGTGGCCATGAGTTCTGAAACTATGCCTTAGACTGTGAACTTGAATATTTTAGGCAGTTCGGCGATGTGTGCCAGCGATTTCCGCCCATTTCGGTCGCTTCCCAAAACGGAATGATCCTGGCCCTGGGTCAAAGATATTTCGATTTTTGTACAGGATATATCCATTTCTGCCCGACTGAATACCCGAACTTAATAATATTACATGTATTGGTAATTAAAAAAATAAATTTATGGAACTTCCCTGCACGGGAATTGCGAAATTGAAACTGGCTGAAATGGAAAATAGTACGAACAATTTTGACCTGCCATTTCTGGAGTACCGCGGCTTAGGGCCCCCGCCTGCATTTAATAATACCGCAATCCGCCAAATGCAAGCAGAAATTCAAAGACTGATAGGTAGGGGAACTTACGGAACTGACTTTGTCCGAATTCGATATCCCGCTCCCGAAATATCTGTGTTCCAACATTCTCATACCAACCGCACGTACAATTTTGGTTGGTGATGTAGGCAAAGCCAACTGCCCACAATCAAACATCTCATCTTGTTAATTTTAATTAGAATGTCAGTTCGTTTTCGATATTGTTCTATCTAGATTTAACTTAAGACTGCGCATCTTAAATTCTCGGGATTTAAATATTTTGCTGTACAACTTTTACGATTTCAGAAATTCAGCTAATGAATACAGGAAGCGAGTTGTAAACGCGTCACTATTCGCACAATAATTCAGACGAGTTCAAACATTTTTTTAATAAAAACAGAGCTGTGGTCAGGAAATTAAACCGATGCACATAAATTATTTTATACCTAAAAGCAACCGTTTTTTTCTGAGAATTCTTGGTTCCGTCTGGTCGTCCAAACTTACTCTGAGGATTCCCAATTCGCAATCGCAAAGAATTTTCAGTTTTTTACCAATGCAGGTGTATTGTCTCGTGAACAACAGAGCTCGGAACATGCGCCACAGCGGTAGTGTTGTATCAGTTCCAATTAGTTCCAGTTCTAGTTCCAGTTTACTTTCTTGTCGTTTCATTCAGTTCTAGTTCCATCTACACTTGATGAACCTTAGTTCTAGTTCTAGTTCTAGTTCCTAAAACTTTATAGTTCTAGTTCCATATAGTTATAGTTCTCACTAAGTTCCGAATTAGTTCCTCCTCTAGTTTCTGCTTACTAAAATAATGAGAACAAGTACCGGCGAACTTCATGTAGGAATGCTTCGAAACATGTAGAAATGTCTCAAAAAATAAAATCTTTGATTGCACTGGACTGGAGTGCCTTGCAATAAATGAGCAGCGAATAAAATGCAACAAATTGAAGAAAGCAGTAGGAGACAAATGTTTGTTTTTGTTCAAGAACGCTTCTCGATCCAAGTTTTGCCACTTCAGCCAATTACGTCTTCCCCCAAAGGATGTCCTGTAAAGGAAAATGCCCTTTCAACTGCATCAATTAAAATTGGAATTGAAATAATATCTAAGCTAGTAATGCTAGATTAGGCGTTGCACTCTTTTGTTGTTTCCAAAACACCCATGGATCGAACTAAATGCAACGAAGAGCGAACGAGAGGAGACAAAAGATAAAATTTCGTTTTCAAATCTGTGCCGCTGCCGCTGGAGTTGTAACTCGCAAGAATCGATTAAAGAGAACAAAATCGGAACTAAATGACATCTTAGTTCCACGGCTTGGTAGTTCTAGTTCTTAGTTCCAGTTCCAGCTTCCATCCATTCAGTTCTACTTCTAGTTCTGGTTCCATCTCTATTTGGTTAGTTCTAGTTCTAGTTCCAGGAACTAGAACTAGAACTGGAACTGGAACTTAATGAAAACTAGAACTGATACAACACTACACAGCGGTATATTCGGAATCATCCAAAAATTACACCGAATGTTAGCCCAAAGGATCGAACACTCAGCATAACGAAGTTATAAATCGCTGCCCGTTCCAGCATCACGTTTACATACACAAAGGAATAAGTCGGAAATATTTATTAAAGCCAATGCCGTCGGAATAAAAAAATAAGTGGCAAGATATTCGTTAAAATCTAATTAGGTGGTACCATTGTTTTTCTGCACGGGTGGCTATGGTGGGTTCTACACACGTCAAAACACATCAAATATTGTTTTCTTTTATAATTCGGAAGTGCCATTTTCAACATCACAGACAAAGGAACAAGAAGACAAGACAGAGAACAAAAATCTTACTATATAGGGTTTTCGCGTCTTCGAAATTACAAATACCATGTGAAGTAAGCAATAAATAAAAGCGTCTAATTAAATGAATTGGTATCAACATTAAGCCGTGGTCTGACGTCCTGATTTAGGGCATGCCTTCTCTTTTGGATTACGGAAGGCACCTACAGTAGTTTCTAAATCTATGAACTTATCTTACAAAAATAAATAAACCCACATTTGACGTGACCTTATTTTTGTGATATCGATTTTATTTTTATTTTACCAATTTCAAAATCGCTACACAGCGGATAGAAATTCCAATAATCGCGTACTACGCGTATTTAATGTGCTAGAAGCTCTATAATTTGTATAATATACTTTCAATTCATAAAACCATGATAATAATAGTAAACTTTTAAAAAATTAGTGCTCAACATTATTTATTAAATCACTCGTTTGTTCACTCCAAATCAGAGTTGGGTGATTAATTGATTTCACCGATGGATTAAGGATTAAGGATTAATGATTGTGGATTAAGATTCAGGATTAATATTTTCATGCCATTAATTTTCAGCGATTGAATTAATCCGGGATTAATCAATATTAAAAAGTCACTCGGATTAAGGATTGAAATTAATTGATCCGGATTAATAACGTGATTAAGGATTAACTATTAAAAATACTGATTTAATTTATGCATTGAAGTGCCACTCATTTTAAGAATTATCGTATTTTTTGTATTTTCGAGGTATTACGATTCTGTCTTTTGAATTAAAATTCTATAATATTACCTAATAAACTCTCCATTCTCATGTCGACTAGCAAATAAACCGATCAACAATTTATAATTAACCACACCAATTTACGACCAAGTGGTGAGGACACGAACAGTAGCAAACCAATTAAAAAAGTCGATGGCCTAAAATACTGGCCACCGAAATTATTATTTTACATATTTTCAAGGATTTCGCTACAGTTTAACTCAAGAAAGGCAAAAATAATTCCAAAACGACAGGCTCGTAACTGTTTTTGAGTATTTTTGAACATTTTGAAAAAAATCTGTTCTGAAATAAAATAATTATGATTTCAGACGTAAATTCAAACCACGGCACTTGCGCGAAAATATTACTTGAATTCAAAAATAATTTAAAGCCCATTATATTTCAGTCGACAATATGCAATGAAATGTCCGTTCATGTACGAAATTGTTCTAGTTCTAGTTAGATTTCTCTGGATTTTATATCTAAAATTATCTTGATTTGAAGAGAATTTGAATTGAAGCTTGTGAGACTTTGAAAATTATTTCGACTCTATGTATATATTACAACTTTTACCATCTGTAATAATAAAGGGCATGAACCTCTTTCTGTCTGTGTGTGTGTTTTTATTGTCCACCTCATACCATTCACACATTCATACAACAAGAATGAAGGTACAG
>JAQFYE010003095.1:0-16179 GCA_034694305.1 Protaphorura glebata
GTAAAACGGTCCTTATGAACGCACGTATATGTCAGCAGAGAGGAGCGCACCACGGACGGACGGACGGACGGACGGACGGACGGACGGACAAGGTGATCACATAAGCCCGCAAACGGGCTAAAATGTTATAAATATTATAATAAACAAATCTTAAATTAAAGACATCGACAATATGAGTAAAAGACTTCCAGCAAAGACTATCGGAAATTGTGGAATATTTGCAGATGATTTGAGACTCATAGTCTTTGCAGCATCGATCCTCCCATGACCGCAGAAATTGTTTGGAAATCGAGTGTATGGTGTCTCACTGCATGTGCCTGCCGAGCTGCCTAAAGTAGTATTTGCTCCCCCGAAAATATCTGATTTCACTTCTTCGTATATAGGTCAAATCTGGGTAAGCACTTTTAATTAGAGCTATAACAACAGCCACATGGGGGTATGCCATACTGGTCCCATCCATCAAAATGTACAAATAGTCAGAGCGATGACTAGCAGAATTAATATCTACCCCAGGGGCGCTTATTTCAGGTTTCATTGATCCATCCAGTGCTGGTCCACGACTGTTGAAACCCGCCAAACTATTGAACCTGGTTGTGGCTCCAACAGAGATGACATTTGGACGGTCTCCTGGTGAATTCGCTGTTCTACAAGCTCGACCAGAATTTCCAATTGAAAAAACAGGGATGATTTCAGCCGTGTGCCAAGCAGCAATGACGTCGTCGAAGAAGTCGTCCCGTTGACCGCCACCCCAGCTGTTACTGACAATGTGCGGCGCTTTGGAACAGTCTTTGTCATAGCCACTCGCCAAATGTGGACAAGCAACGCATTGTCCGCATCTCAAGAGGGCGGACTGAAAGCAATTATCAGTGTCACAACCCTTACAGGCTAACCACGTTGCATTTGGGGCTACACCAATGCCAAATCTACCGACGATTGTCCCCATTGTATGTGTTCCATGTCCGGCCTGGTCATTCGGCAGATGTCTTCAAATAAGGGTCGTACCACCCATACTGACCCAAAAAGTTTACCTTTAGAGCCTCGTGAGTCGCTCGGACGCCGCTATCGATACTTCCAACAATGACGCCTTCACCGGCTGTCGTCTTCCATACCTCAGAAGCTCCAACGGTTGCAACACCCCAAGCGGGGTCAGCGGATACGCCCACCTATCTTGTTGTTGGCTGCTCCAATTCGATGACTTCATTCAGGTCAATTCGTCCGACGTCATCCAGCTGAGCTAGGCTGGTCACCAGCTCCGCGTCTGCTTTCATCACAATTACTTGATTTGAGATGCATAGACTTTCGACTTTCGTTGGTTTCTTCTACTTCGACTTGGTCAGGAGATCGATTATGGCCTTTTGAGATTCTTCGGCGTGGTTCTCAAGTGTTGACACTAAGCTTCCGATTCTAACATGCCTGGTGTTGGATATTGTTAAAATATTTTGTAACTATTATTTACTCGTGGTGAAAGTGAAAGTTGAAAACTCGAGTTTGGACAGTGGAGAGCACCGCTCCCCCTTTTGAGAAACTAGTGAACCCAATCACTCGTGAGTAGTTTTACGAACGGAACGTGATCGGACAAGAACCAGACTTTGGAGGGAATAGAACGTCATGGAACTTTGGAGAAGAACCAAAGAACAGAGGACCGACGCGGTCGTGGACGCAAGACAGAACAGGAGTAGGAGGGCATGGAAGCCCGTGGAACATTACACAACCAAGGAACAGTGGACAGACGCGGTCTGGTCCACACAAGAACTCAACGGGCAAGGGAGAGACTCGGTCTCACGCCCAAGCCAGGACAAGAACAGAAGGAGAAGACCTCAGATCATCGTGAACCTGCAACCAAGACAGTAGCTCCGCGTTTTCTGTGCTCTGAGTTTTTTGGGTCTTGTGTTGTAATTAAAATATCCTGATTAATAAAGTTTCTTTTCAAGTAAGTCAGGGGTTCGTTGTTTCTCACTTTGGCTAGGAACGAAGGAAGTTCGGTTTCCATACAGTCAATTTTAGTAGCACTGGCCAGGAATGAAGATAGTTCGGTTTCCAGAGAGCCAGTTGTTTCGTGTTTCACAATAACGCCTAGCTAGATAGAAAATTTCAGTAGGCTCATTGATCGGTGATTCACACAGTCAAATCCAGTATAAAACCACTTTTCCATCCACAATTCACAATAGGAGACACAAGCAAATCGAGTGTCCTTTTTTCGTGTAGGAATTTGGCCGCTCAACGTTGGACAACATAGGATTCATCGTCTGCCGTACGGAGCCTTGGAAACTCTTTAGGACTTTGGATTCTATCCAACACCTGGATTGAGACCGAGTTCCAGTTTCAAATCTCACAGAGGTCTCTGAGTTAAACTTCTTTAGAACGAACATTTGTAGACACTTCTTTAGAACCAACATTTGTAGACACAATAATATCTGCGGTGGGATGTTTGGCCAATTCTGATTGTAAGGATTGTGAGATTTTTCTTGACCAGGTTGAAGTGGAACCGATCAGATTTGCATGGGAGCAGGAAATAACTACCAGAATTAACCCTGTTAGTAATACCGATGTAGAAAATCTTTTCATGGTGGTTTTGGAGTGAACTTGTTTTTATTTTAAATTTCAGGTGAACTTTTGGTTCTAAGTAAATTACAAATGCTTAATTCTGGTTTATATGACCTTTATCTGATATTTAATCAGAAAATCGAATGAGTCATTTAATATAAAAAGAAAGAAATTTTAAGTGCAGGTAAAGAACATAATTGAAATGTGAATCACAAGAACGATTGTCGCATAGAAATGCTTCTATGGCGTCATTACGTCTGGAGCGAGCGGAACACTGTACGCCATCATGGTCCCGATAACTCTTTCAGCGTGTAATTAGTGTCGTAACAATCTACGATTTCAGTGACAATTTGCAACTAAAATTAGGTTCATATCAATATGTGTTCTATTGTTTGTTCAATCGTGAAACCCACACACGGTAGTACTGGGTTTGCTTCGAAACTTCCTTGTCGGTTTTATCTTTGACTTATCATTCTGTTGTTCTGGTTATCACGTAATAGGCATTACCTTTAACTCAGTTGATGTTTCCATGAGCACACGGTCAACGGTCAAGTTTCTAATGACTGATAGCACGTGTTCAAAATTCAAAAATGACTGACAATATGTACTTCCCATACTGCTCATTCTCCTTGGACAAATGAAATGTGACTCCAAGCAAGCACCCAAGTAAACCCGATGTCTTATTTTTAGCTTAAAATATTGTTTTTAATACTATCAAATGTGTTTTGAAGCGTTATACAATTAATCAGTTAAAAAAAAACGTAGGTGTGCATTCGTATCGAAAATAATATGCTCAATAATTCGAGGAACAAACGAATAAATTTCAGATTTTGTATTAAGCATACTATTACTTTTCTGACAAGTCAACATTAAATGCAGGGATTTACAGAAAACAAATCAGTCAATCTCAGTAATCAGTTTGTTTTTATTCAATATACGTCATTACAAATATTGCCCACGCCAAAATAATTGAAATCATATTGATTAATCAGCAGGTGCCGTAATTTCGACAATGAATATAACATATCTGTAGAGTACGAATGAAGAAAATAATACGAACATTTATACAATATAGTAGTTGTAACGGTAATATATAATGCCCCAAAATTGTGATTTGGACAACTTCAATAACATAGCACTATTATTGGGAAGTACTGAATCGATTTATTTACAAACAAACTGTTAAAAGGAATAAAGTAATTCCGGTCAGAACTGACAACTGCAAAGTATTACCATTGCTAGTTGATTTGTCCGAAACGAGCCTTAGAAGTGATCTGGCCGCGTTGACTTTTCCATGTCCATAGAAGTAATTTGGAAAATATGATTCTGACATTCCATTACAAGTAGCTCCAGTTACTTGCAAATTCTTATCAGTTTCATTAAAGAGATAAGCAGCAGCATCTTCGTATGTCAAGTCCGGCTGAACACTTCGTAGGAGAGCGACGACGCCAGCCACATGGGGGCATGCCATGCTGGTTCCATTCATTAAAGCATATGCAAAGTCTGATGTATGACCAGCAGAATGAATGTTGTAGCCAGGAGCGCTGACATCAGGCTTAATCGTTTCGTAGTAGCTTGGCCCACGGCTACTAAATGGGGCTAGACCATTAATCTCCGTCGTTGCACCAACTCCTATAACACCTGGATTATCTCCAGGAGAATTCGCTGTGCTACAACCTGGACCGGTGTTTCCAATAGCAAATACTGGGATGATTCCAGCAATGTGCCAAGCCATAATAATTGGAGCAAAGAAATGAGGTCCCGGAGTGTTTGAGGTACTCCAACTGTTATTAATAATATGTGGAGCTTTTGAACAATCGGACCTCGTGCCATCTGGTAGGGTTGGGCATAAAATAAATTGACCGCAGGACATGAGCGTCGATTGGGCACAAGCACCATTATCCCAGCAACCCTTGCACGCCATCCATGTTGCGTTTGGAGCAACGCCAATACCCAGCTTCCCAGCAATTGTACCTGTGACATGTGTTCCATGACCGTTTTGATCATTGGGCGATTCCGTAAACATGAAAGGGTCGAACCAACCGTGATTACCAATATAGTTGTTCTTCAGGGCTTCATGAGTCACTCGGACACCGCTGTCGATCGTGGCCACAACAACTCCTTCACCACCAGTTATGTTCCATACTTCATTGGCACCGATATTTTGAATTCCCCAAGCAACCGCTCCTGGGGATAGGCCTTCCTTCATTTGTCTTGTCGTGGTTATCGATTCTAAATAGAATATTTCATCCACGTCAATTCTGATGACATCCTCCAATTCAGCCAATGTCGTAATTAGTTCGTTGTTCGCTTTCTTCACAACAATTTGATTTGTGATCCACAAACTTTGAACTGTAACTGAACTTTTCTTCTTCGTTTTGGCCAAAAAGTCGAGGACGTTCTTTTGCGATTCTTTGGAATGTGTCTGAAGGTTGGTCACTAAGCTCTCGATTCTACTTTGTCGAGTCTTCGGTCCAGACTTCGCATTTTCAAACTTTTTGATAACACTCTCGGTTCCAGTTTTCAGAGAAATTATTATGTCGGCCGTTGGATTTTCCAATAACTCGGATTTTACTAGTTTAGATATTTTACTGCTACCAGGATTTTGTCCGGAATAGTGAACTAGTAGCAATATTCCCGCTATACCGAACGTAAAGGTTTTCATTGCGAAGTTGAACCTGCAATTTCACAAAACCAGAGTTTATTGAGTCGAGCAAGGTAATGAATAATGTGAGTTTGGATTATGAATATTTTTTCTCTTCTGGATAACATGCCGTGGATTTGCACATTGGAATTAGGAACTGACTAAGGTCAGCTATTCGAAACAATTACATTATTTACATTAGATAAGATTAGGAATAGAAAATTGTGCATACCCTTGAGAATTCTGCAGGGTGTTCCATAGATTACTATGTACTGCGATATCTAAAGATCCATGGAAGGTCTACGCTTGCCAAATTTTTCAGTTTCAAATGAGGAAATACACCTGGTTGTAAAATAATATTTATTTGTAAACTTCAATTTGTCAATGACTCAAAGTCAATTTGGAAGGATTACACGCAGTCTAATATAGTTTATTTTATTCTACCGGGCGGTTGTCTGTCACCGATATGTAACAACGGATTAACATGGGACGCGCGGTGAGAATTAGAAATGTCAAGAGCTCACCCGTAAAAAAAATACATTCGGTGAATGGTATATAACATGAACCTTCGGTTGACTTCGTAATAATAGCAATAATAATTATTGCTATAAGTTCACTAAGGTGGATGTATATAGAACCCTGCTGTTTCGCTCTGCTAGGAACTGTTAAATCGAAAATATTTTCTCCACTGGTTTCGTCCTATTACTCGGGCTACCTTCTCTAGGTCAAATAGAATAGCAACCCACCCTTTTCAAAAACACCGGGATGTTTCACCTTACCTTACGCGACAATCAATTAATGTGAAAAATTCTAAACATTCGATGTTTATAAGTCAACGTGCGAGTGCGACATCCTTTATTACAATTTCCAGTAGAATTAGATGTCGGAATTTTTTGGAAAATTACCATTGGTACAAATAAACATCAAAACTTGACTTTTAATTCGTCAAAATAATTTAATAAGAACCTTAAAATGAGTTCACGTTTACAGTAGGTCATAATGTCAAGATAAACTTGACAGTTCCAGCTCATCACCGTATAAACTATTTTAAATCAATTCGTCAGTAAAGTCTATTAATAACACCAATTGTCTGGATAGAGATGTTACTCAAATCCTTTGATATAATTTCCGATATTTCACCAGAAGTTTCAAATTCAAACATTGCGAACGGAATCTGCTTAAAATAAATATCCATGGCGTTCAGTGCAGGTTGCATAGTATGACCAGTTTGGAAAGGACCACCTGATATTCTCAGATATTCAAAATTTGAAAATTTTGCCGAGTCCACACTCCGACCATTTTCTGTGCAAGATTCTAACGTGCTATTCAAACATCGAACGACTCCACAAAGTTCCCAACCAAACTCGGCCGTTTCCTGTGCTACTTTTCTGAATCCACTGAATGCAATTAGTCTGTAAGTAAGTGTGGTCGAATTCTTCGGCGCGGTTGCTAACAAATACTCTACAGAACAACATAGCTGATCATGACATACTTTATGTTCATTTCTAGAACTTGTCAAATCCAGGAGTGCTGTTGAATAATTTCTCAGATTTTCACGGAGAAATGAATGATATTGCTTTGGAAATTGATTCCCCGGGTCAGTGTTGGAATGGTTGAGTTTCAGATTCCCTGGAATTTTTGGTATTTCGGCCAAGATTAGTTTGGTACCAGAGTCGGGGTTAAATGTATAATTTAATACGCCGATTTTTCCTGAGAATATGCCGCTCCCGAGTTGTCCGCCAAGTGGTTGGTGATAACCCGAGGCCAGTAAATTGACGTCTGCCGCAGCCGCCCAGATTCCTTGGGACTGGATCGCTGGAATTTTTGCAATAAATATTAATCTAGCATTTTGTCATATTTTAAACATAATATTTTGTAATACCCGTAAGAAATGGAAGCTCGTCAACCCATGCTGTTGGATAAATAATATTTCGTACTCCTTGCGCTACGAGATGAACTGCTGGCTCTTGAAACATCATATCAAAGCAAATAAAAAGCCCAAAGTCTACACCGAAATCTGCCTTGAAAATTGAAATCATTGGTACTGGAGGTGCTTCGAACTGTTCTTCAAAGTACAGGGAATGTTTGTGATATCTAAATATAATTCAAACAAACGAATAAATCATATATCAAAAATGAAAGTGTATCGAATAATTAACTTTTCTTACTTCGCAACGATTTGACCGTTTCTGTCAAACGCGACATTCGAATTATATTGGTGCCTTCCATCTGGATGACATGGTCCAATTGCCTGATTGGTAACAGCCCCAGGTCTTGTTTCATTTCTACAGTCCTGAACTTCCCCGACGTTGACCACGACATAAATGCTTGAATTTCTTGCCGCACAAGACAAATTCCGAATAGTCTGTTTAGTATTAATACTGACAAGAAATTATTGTTGCACAAAGTTTAGGTTTCCCTTGTCAGTCTTACCGGTGATGAAGGAAAGCGTTCAGATTTATCCAAATTCTCAATACAAGGATTTGTCCCAATTTCAGGAATGAGTTGCAAGAATGGAAGGGCGGAATCCCGATCTCTGGGAACTCCGAGTGTAGTTAAACCATACTCCGGAAACACGACTATGTCCGCACCCTTCAAAATCAAATACTAATTTCAAATTTCATTCGAGAATTCCTAGCTGATATCTAATTGGTGTTTTTACGGACATGAGTAGATGCCTCTTGAATCAGGTTTATGTAAATGTTGGCATTCTTTTCAAGGAGTTCGGCCGGAGTTGAATCCCAAGGCGTTCCGGTTGGTTTATACTCAACAACCGCACCGATGTAAGTGTCCTTGGGTTCAACCTGCCAAAATTTATAATTTATTAACTGATCTGACCATTTTTTGTTTAATGTCGTCACAAGATGCTTTGACTTTCGCTCTCCTATTTCACCTATCGAAGGTGCCCCTAGCAGTAGGCTGAAGTTCAAATGTGTAGAAACTAGAATCTGGGGGATCGAACTCTCTACATGACAAAATGATAACGGCGATAGTATAAAATAGATGAATTTATAATAGTAGTCTCCGATTAACAATTTAGCGTAGAGGTTTAATTCAGATATCATATTACCTGATTCAATTCTGATCCGAGTGAGAACGATAGAAGACTTATTAGTGACGTAAATAAAATATTAATCCTACCAGCGAACAACATTATTAGTCGATAATTATTTCTTTGGCAATCATTACAAAATCTAGCAGACAAAATACAATTTACTAGTAGTAGTTCGTCAGTAAATTCGCAAACATGCGTTTGTTATGTGATAAAAGTGCTTGACATTAGATTAGACAAAGTCATTACATGTCATGTCATTCGCACATGTCTGAATTGAATGATATTACAAAATGTAATGCGGAAACATAGTAAACAAATCATGATCATGCTTCATCACATCGGTTCACCTCAACTGCTTAGGTGTTTGCTTTGTGAAGGGTTTGATCTCCGCAGGCTGACATTGAAAATGTTTGGCGGCTAGTTTAAAGACATCTCTCCATCTTATGTGCATAAAACTCCCACGACTTAAGTCGGGGAATTGAACCCCGTCGTAATACGTAGCAGACAGGAGCCCCGTACTCTTACGCTGTCTTCGCAATGCCAATTAATACTGTTATAGACATCGATTACCGTGTATCTATTAGTTGTATTGGAATGACAATAAATATTGCATTCATTGTCAATGTCAACAATTTTAATCATGAATGTACTTAAACACGACTGCTGTGGACAGGACAGACGACATCTGCCATAATATCAAGTGTTTTATCAAGCACAGTACACGTATTAGCACACGTTGCCCAATTTGCAAATTAAAACCTAGCAATGCCATGCACTATGTGATTTAATCCTGCAGCTGCAGGCAAGTGCTTTACTCTTGATCGAATCTAATCGTAATTAATGATTTTGAAATCATTCCGTAAGTCACACGTAAGTGTTAGCCGATCGGACACTTGGTATATTATGAATGTTTGTCTAATGTTGTTAGTTTAGTTTAGCGTTATATTTCTACTAGTATCTACAAAATAGCGACATCACACCAGGAAAATGGACATATTTTCATTAATATTTGGTGCCGTTGTAGTCTTGACCCAAGCTTGGATCACGAAATTCCGTGACGAGGATTTTGCTCAATTCCGTCAGGACGGGGCGCCGAGTTATAACTTACCAAGTGTTGAGAGCTACGATTTCGTTATAGGTGAGAGAACTGACCGTCTTCTTATTCGAAAAGCACATAAATAATTACACTCTTCTAAAAATTACATTTTTATTGCAATTTCATTTAAATTACACAGAGTGACCTTTAAATATGGTAACGCCTCCTTGACCTTTGACCCAGTACCTTAAAATATTTATATTCCAGTTGGAGGAGGATTGGCAGGTAGTGTTCTTGCGGCCACGCTGTCAGTATCTCACACCGTCCTCGTCCTAGAACTTGGTGGAAATCCCCCTCCGACGACATATGTTCCAGCCAATGGACCTCTATATAACCATTTGGAAGACATTGCCTTCGTTCACAAGTCCAGCCCCCATGAGCACGCCGGTTTAGAGAATGGTGGTATCATCACGGTTCCGACCGGCAAAGTCCTCGGAGGATCCACAATTACAAACGGTCTCGTGTACAACCGTGGCAGTCCATACGATTATGACAATTGGGCAAACATGACAAGAGATGACAGTTGGAGTTATGCAAATCTACGACCCATCTTCAGAGCTGTCGAAAAGTATGAAGGAGAATTTCCAATTGGAATTGAACATGGAACTGATGGACCTTTGACAATTTCCAAACAAGACTACGCTCCTGGTCTTTCAGTTTGGATTGAATCGGGGAGAGAACTCGGGTTTGACAAGAAGGATCCGAACGGTCCACAGATGGTCGGATTTTCACCAATTGAATTCAATCACAAGCTTGGGAGACGGGAGAGTGTTTTCGATGTATATCTGAAGCCGTTGATAGGAAATCGGCCTTCTTTGACTGTCCGGCGGTATGCTGAGGCACATGAGGTATTTTAATAGTCATTATAATTACCAGCAAGCACCTCTAAATAATGAAGCCGCTTGTTTTATAGATCATTCTGGACTCGGCGAATAGAAAAGCGCTCGGGGTAGTCTACTCTCGACACTCAACACAAAACCAGGTGGTTATGGCGAACAAAGAAGTCATAATTTCTGCAGGTGTTTTTGGCTCTCCAAAATTGCTGCTGAGAAGTGGGATAGGACCCACGGCGCATTTGATTGAAGCTGGAGTAAGCACGAACTAAAGTTTTAATAGCTGTAAATATTATGCAGGAATTAATGGATTAAATTGTTCACAGATTCAACCACGGGTCAACCTCCCAGTTGGTCGAAGTTTTCAGGATCACCCAGGGGTCGCACTTCAAGCTCGAGTGAATGCTTCAGCCCTTCCTCACCTTTTCTTCCCTGAGCGTGATTACACTATCAATTCATTGGCCGAGTTCGAGGAAAATGGCGCAGGTTCGATAGTTCAAACTCAATTTACAATTTAACCGAATGTATGCTCGAATAACCGGGTAATTCGATGCACAGGGCCTCTGACGTTTGCTTCCTGGGGTGCCATTGGACTCGGATTTATTGCTTCAACGAGAGCATCCAATGACGGATACCCAGGATGGGCAGATATTCAGTTGGCTCTACAAAGTCATTATGGCGAAAGCAAATATGCGGATCCAACAACATACGTTATCTCAAATTATATTTTCAATGGACGTCCAAATAGTCGCGGTTACCTTCAACTGAATACGACAAATCCTGCAGGCCCTGTTGATTATGGTTTGGGTTTCTACACAGACGCGGACAATACGGATATAAACGTTGTGATTGAAGGTGTGAGCAAAACGACAAAAATTTTAAAGACTTTATCCTAAATTGAACTGTTGTCTTAATTATGTCTATAGGAATTAGGCTTGGACTAAAAATGTTCGAAGAGACGACCGCTTATGGCCAATTGGGTGCTCGAGTTTCGAGGGAAAATATTAAAGGTTGTGAGTCTCATGAATGGGGTTCTGATGCTTACTGGGTATGTTATATTAAACAAAAGACCACAGGATTCTATCACCCCGTCGGATCTTGTCCAATGGGTTATGACGAAACTGATCCCAGAGCTGTCGTTGATTCAAAATTGAGGTAATTAATTCATTTATCACGTCCGCTACTTGACCGTGTGGCAGCAGGTTTACGATTCCCTTAAATTGAGGTCAGCCAATTGAACGCTTGAAATAATCAGTTATTCTTTATATCTGCACGTGATTGAAACAAAGAATTTTTTAACAGGGTAATTGGCGTTGAAGGGCTACGAGTGATAGACGCATCGATTATGCCTCAAATTACAAACTCAAATATCCAGGCTCCCACATTGGTCATTGCCAAGAAAGCAGCAGATGATGTTCTTTCGGACTGGGCAGGAAAATAAAAAAATGATCGAATTAACTTTTGCCAATACTTGTCCCATATTCTGTTTTGTCAAATTATTCTACCGGATATGACGAAAACGACCCGACAAATAAAATATTCGCAAAGGTTCTGAAAAAGTGATGCACATATTGGTTTCTTTCTGCGCGTTTGTAAATGCAGCCGACACACAGGAAGATCATACTTCCTCAATTCACAAAAATTTGGTAAATTCAAATTTCACCGAATTGGAAGTCATTCTACGTAATGCACTCCAATCGACAGATGTTCTAATGTTGTTCCATTCTTCCGTTTAAATTCACTCCTAATCAGGTTACGCACCTAAATTAATTTTGGTGACCGTTGTAAACGATTGTCAAGGACGAAACTCATAATTAGGTTAGTCAATTGTAGTTTTCGCTTGGTGACTTAACGAAGTTTTTGCTTCACTGTATACAAGGATGGACACATTTTCATTAATATTTAGTGCGATTATTGTTCTGACCCAATCTTGGGTGACACAAATTCTTGTTGAAGAATTCGCCAAATTCGTTCAAGAATGGGATTCGAAATTCAATCTGACGAGAGCAATAGACAAGAAGGATTAGATTGAAAATGAAATAATGTTAGGGATAATTAAACGTGGTTTTTGCGATTTTGAAGGACCATTCTGTCAAAAATCAGAAGGTTCAGAATTAACATGGGGGTATATATAAATGCACGACAAATAATTCAAACCGTACGACAAATTTTATCCAAAACGAACGACAGAATATCCAAATCCAACGACAGAAAATCCAAATCAAACGATAGAATATCCAAATCCAACGACAGAAAATCCAAATCAAACGACAACTTTTGTTAACAGTTAGGTTAGGTTGGTCAAGCCCTAGGGGGCTAGGGGGAGCGGAGCGTCCCCCTTGCGGGGTCCAGGGGCAGAGCCCCGGCGGAGGTTGGGGGCGGAGCCCCCCATTTAAAAACATTTAAAAACATTACTCACATATCTGTCGTTGGAATCGGATAATCTGTCGGAATCGGATAATCAGTCGTTTGGTTTTGGATTAACTGTCGTGGGGTTTGAATTATTTGTCGTGTGGTTCGAATTATTTGTAGTGTGGTTTGAATTATTTGTCATGCGGTTTGAATTATTTTTCGTGCATTTGGACTATTTGTCGTTCGGTTCGTTTTTCTGTCGTGCGCTAAAATGGTATCCATTAACATGTGGCCGGCGTAAAATTTACATGGTTGCTGTGCGCCGAAGGTACCACCACACCACGAATACCACTATACGAGATGCAAAACTGTTGTTTATAAAATTCTACATTTGAATGTGTATCTTCGGAATTGCCAATTAAAATTTGCTGTTCGTGATAACCCAAGCCCCAAACTTACTATGCATCTTTGAGTTATGGGATCACAAAATCCGGATATCATACAAGACATTTTTTATGTAAGGTAAAAACCTCACAGCATAGGATAAATCGGGCTGAGATACTATATAATATACCAGGCTCGGGGATTAGAACCCCGTCCCAATAGATCGCAGATGGGAATCCCGTATTGTTACGCTGCCTAGCCAATGCCAGTTAATGAGTACTGCCTATAGGCGTTAATTACCCGTATTTTTTTAGTTGCATTGAAATGACAATAATAATTATTGTATTCATTGCCAATGTCAACAACTTCAGTCGGAACGTACTTAAACACGTACACGACCGTGGAATGGACAGCAGACATCTGCCATCTGCCATATCAAGTGTTTTGGTAAACCTGGCGCACGTAATAGTACGCGTTGTCCAATTTACAAATTAAAACTGAGGTCACATTGTGTGTGCAGTTTAATTGTCAATCAATGGGCTGCACACTTCCACCGCATGATCTTCCAGCTCAAGGACAGGGATACAGCTAGAATCTGTCACAAGAATGACTTTTTACACCCGTGGACGATGATTAGGATTAGATTTAGTGGTAACCTGAATTCTGTAGCTACTAAAATAAGGCAGAGAAATAAAAACAGGTTTCTTATAATAGCACTGACAAGAGACAGGCCTGACCTGCATAGGAGGACCTTGACCGCACACCTAATTTTCTCTATAGACTGGCATCCCCTCAGTGGGGTGTGGGGTCCTGAAATATTTTCGTGCAGAAATGTGGTACTTTTTTCGGACTACCTTCAAAAATATGGTTAAAAGAATTCGCGAGGTTTCACCTCTGAAAGTTAAAAAGTTGAAGGTTAAAATGCTTGTTGTTTTTGGCGTTTTTCATTGGACGTCAATGTTAATAGGTGCCCATTAAATGCATCACAGAAAATTTTGAGAAAAATTCAGTATAATTTTTTCCGTCAAAATTTTTATTAGACATACCCATGAAATCAAGGAAACTCAAAATCTGGAATGGAAAATTACTCCGAAAATCAACATTTTCTGTAATGCATCCAATGTGCACCTCGCACCTCGCAACATTTACGTGAAACGGAAAACATCGAAAACATCACGCATTCTAATTTCTAACCAATGAGTTTTCAACTTTCGCAAGGGGAACCCCAGAAATTTTTTTTAACCATATTTTCGAAGATATGCCAGATAAAAGCACAACAATTCAACAGTTTTCACAAACAACACATTGGCCATTGAATTTTATAGAGTGATTAGTTTGCGGCATAGGAAAAGGAAACCCCGAATCCGAATCCCGCTTTGACTCGGACCCTGTAGTTCTAGAATTCGGGAATTTCAGTTTGTCTCCAACTTCACAACTTGCAAGTTAAACTTGCCCAAGGTAAAAGTGTTTATAGAGTAGATTATTCTTAAGTTTCAACCAATTGTGTTCAACACTAAAGTATTTTCGTACCCCACTCAGGGTATGCCAATCTATTGAGAAAATTGGGCGTCGAGTCAATAGGTCTCGTAAACATGTCGTGGATATCCCTTGTGAGTGAAGTACAATTGAAATACAAACCATAATGTATTAGGGATTTACATTCCCATGTATTACGCCAGTTAATCCGGCAGCTACATGCAAGTGTTCTACTCTAGATCGAATCGAAACGTAATTAATGTTTATGAAATTAGTATTCCGTAAGTCACACGCAGCTAAAGCCGATCGGACACTTAGGATATTATGTTTATTTATTGTTGTTACTTTAGTTGAGCGTTCTACTAGAACCTAGAAAATAACGAGACCACACCAGGGAAATGGACATATATTCGTTAATATTTGGTGCGGTTGTCGTTCTGACCCAATCTTGGGTAACACACTTTCGTGATGAAGATTTCGCCAAATTCGTTCAGGAAGGGGCTTCAAGGCACAATCTGCCAAGTGTCGAGAGTTATGATTTCGTTATTGGTAAGAAAGTTTAACTGAAATAATGTTGGGGATATTTTAACTTTTTTCATGACCATTCTGAGAGCTAAATACACATTTGTAGAGAATTCGTTTCTTTCCACATTTATGATGTCTCTGTTGTATAACCTAGTAGAGTGACTTCAAAATTACGTTTACGTTGACATTTACCTAATATTTAAATATATTTAACACAGTTGGCGGAGGATTAGCCGGGAGCGTCCTAGCATCATCCCTCTCCGAATTTCACAGTGTCCTTGTCTTGGAAATTGGTGGAAACCCCCCTCCTACAACTAGTGTTATAGCCAATGCACCCCTCCTCAATCATGAAGAAGGAATTTCCTTCATCCACAACTCTAGCCCGCATGAGCACGCTGGTTTAGAAAACGGTGGAATTCTCAGGTTTTCCACAGGTAAAGTCCTTGGAGGATCCTCAATTACGAACGGGCTTGTGTTCAACCGTGGTAGTCCTTATGATTATGACAATTGGGCGAATATGACAAAAGATGACAGTTGGAGTTATGCGAATCTGCGACCCATCTTCAGAGCTGTTGAAAACTATGAAGGAGAATTTTCCCCCGGAATTGAACACGGAATGGCCGGACCTTTGACGATTTCCAAACACCATTATACACCAGGTCTCCCAGTTTGGCTTGAAGCAGGGAAGGAACTAGGATTCGATAAGAAGGATCCGAATGGCCCACAAATGGTCGGATTTTCTCCAGCCGAGATTAATTCCAAATTTGGGAGACGGCAAAGTGTTTTCGATGCTTTTCTTAAACCATTAATAGGAAATCGACCATCTTTGACTGTCCGGCGATATGCTGAGGCTCAAGAGGTAAGGTCGATTATAAATGTTTCACTTGTCCACGCAATCCTCTCAGCTCGCAGTACTTGCAACTAAGATATACATTTTATAGAGAATCAAGTCGAATGGAAATATATGAAGTTTTACGATACCTAGATTTTATTATAGATTAGATTATAGATATTAGAGATTATGAGATTCAAAGTAACGTGACTATGTACGATCTCGTCTTTATATGGGTGTCCCAAAAGAATACCCAGTTTCAAAAATTCACTGTTTCGAAAATATTGAGTAAAATTTCAAAAAAAAAATTATGAAAATTTCGAAAGGACTTGTTTATTTACAATTTTTACATTTTTCGATCCGTGACAGGTGTTCTCGCTATAACGGTCTTTCTCATTTTTGCGCCTAATAACGATATTGGCATGGGCCATTTCGATT
>JAQFYE010003096.1:0-16178 GCA_034694305.1 Protaphorura glebata
CTCACCGATGGATCAATTGGGATTTATTCTTATTGTTGTGAGGAATGTTATGCTTTGATATGTGAATAAACAAATCTTGAATCTTGAATCTTGGAGATCCGAGGAGTGTGAAAATAATATTGCTGAAGTTTTATTAAAATGTTGAAAATATTTCAACTAATTTTAATTTCCTCCTCTCCAGTGTGTATGCTCCAGGTTTTATAAATCATTTGTCTACAGCTTTCTTAATACCAATTATGTGTTGATTGGTATCCTTGTCCTAAACTCATTAAACTTTTTGGAAAAATAATTTACTAATTTAAAAATAAGCAATAATGAAGCTGTTATTTTTGAAGCCAACAGATTTTGACTGCAAAAATTGAGGTCCATCAGAAGATTTCCTGAGGAGATTTCTACTCTTGTTTCTAATTCGAACTTGGTTAACGTGTGTATCCAGATGAGATTTTAGGGGAAAATCCATTATATCCCAGAATAAATAAGAACTTTTCATTTCATGTATGTATGTATATCGATATGTCAATGCCCACTCGACATTCAAAGAAATAAAAATGCAGAATTCACTTCAAACTCACTTCAACTGCAAGCTCAAAATCCTTCTTCTCTATCGTTCCACTCTTGTTCACATCTGAAAATAAATTAAATTCACGCATTAATTCAAAATTGAAAAGACTGCACGTCACCACTGCAAGATTGAATATCTCAACAGTAGAAATCTGTCCTTCAAAATAAATTGAAGTTGAGTTTTGGGATTGGCAATTGCGTACGAAGAGCTTAAACTCAAAGAAGACAAATATTTCTGGAATTACAATAAATTGAATTTCATATGTATGGTTCTATATATCTATCAGATCATGGACATGAAATATGGGTTCCATTGCTAAAAGAGGTCAAAGAATACTTACGAGAAATTAATTTAAAATTCATGGAGGAAAGTCCCGGACTTAAGCGAGGGAACTTTAATTACCAAGACAATGCACAGATGATGTTTCATTCTGAAAATTTTATGTATTATTCAGGAGGAAAATGCTAGTGAATTGCTTTACATCTATATTTTTGTACGTAATGTGTAGATTGGATAAGCGCCATACACTTTGAACTTATGAATGAGTAATTGAGACTGTATGTAGTAGTTTGGCCTAATTAGGAGTCAGCCTTAATGGCTTACTTATTGCTGGAATGGAATTAAACTGGGCTCCGGTTCTGGGATGTGTTAACTATTATTAGACTACTTTCTTAATTATTATCTCGTCCGAAAGCTATGCTTCTTTTGAACTGGAGGTATGTTTTCGGACGTGTGTTCTAATTGCGTGGTTTTACCGTAATTTTCTAGCATGCAAATTAGCACATTCTTAGAACCGAAATTGGGTAATATCGAAACCACTTTGAAGGATATTAATTTCGCATTCAGCCAATTTGCTTTTCGCCGAGTTCCTAACCGTCAGGAAATGGCGTAATAGTAGCATTGAGGTATTCTGCCAGGAAATAGAACTTCGTCAATGGACTTCCAAAATTTGGACATTTAATCTTGCGATAATTTTACAAATTAAGGTACATTCAAATTTCTCTATTAAAGCCAACATCGCGATGCAATTAAAGTGGCCGTACTGAAAGGGTGGTATCGGTACTGAGTTAGTTAAAGTTGTTTGTCTCAGTTTGAAGACTTCGTATGATCTTGATAAAAGATTAAGTGTTCGAGTATATTTTTTGATTTGCAATATTTCCGCGGAACCCGTAATTGCAAGGCAAAGAGTGCTACAGAGTGCCACTGAGTTTTCCATACAGGAGAAGACGCTCTGAAATTTTAGTAAATTACTTCAGTGGATCCGGATACAAAGTACTTCCAGAACTCAATTCTGAATACAGTATATTCAGAACATGTTACAAAACATAAATTCCAAGGTTACATACCGTACCCCAGGTGTTTCGACCTTGACTTGGGATTTCCTTCCAATACAAGAACAATTTAAATATTCGAATGTATATAATAAATTAAAATAATAACGGTTAAAATGAACGCCTATATTTACAGAGAGCTGTATTTAAGATCATTGTGTTTTATAACCTCAGCAATTTAAGAATAAATCTACTTTATTTTCAACTACAGTATTTGCTAATCCATTCAAAACTATTCTACGGATACAAACTTCGGATATCGACCAAACCAATGATTTCAAAACTGTTATGGGACTACTTAAATTTAATGTGCTGCCTTTGGTTTTAAACCAGCACTGATTTAAATATTCAATAACACACTTATAACACACTCCAATCCTTGTGACCTTGTGAATCTCTGTCATTAATTTTTTTCTAGCAGATTCAAATAATTTTGCAGTTTCGGTCTATTCTTAGCTACAATAATTCTTCAAAATTGTGTGCCTGTAATACTTCACTTCGAAGATGCTACCAACTCAAGGAGTGTGATTGTGTGCTGTAGAACATTCATTTGTCACCGAAAACCCGATCATTGTTGAGAGATAATTTTGATGAATTTGAGCATGGAGTTGTGCAATTTTCATTGTGTACCGTTACCTACATTGAAGTTGATTCTATTTCATTCTAAAGCGTCTTTTTCATTCTTCGATTATGTTCTCCATATTCGACAAACGCTTTATTGGAATACATTGAAGTTAATGAATTCCTCTTATGTACGACCTTTTCAGTGTAAAATCCTTGTACCTTCATCTTGCAGCTAAATAAAAAGAGGAATGATTTATATCAAGAAATGGAACTACTTCCACAAACGTTGGCAATGGTTCTCTCAGTTCTCACTCACAATTGTCAAAAATGATATGAATGTTGACAACCGCATATAGTGCACTGTGCTAAGTTCTTTATGATCGGGAAAGAAATTGACTAATTAAGTAACAGTGTTCCTGACATGCTCAGATTATTCCAGTAATAGTTCCCGAAAATATATTTGCTTAAGAAAGGACTTTTCTGACGGACTGATTATATAGACAAATGATGTCTAATGAGGATTGTTTTCAGTTATAAGTCATGTAGCTGTAATTTGTCAATCAAGTTGTCAGTGTACTATTTATTATTTATGTGACCTGTCAATTGTATGACTATCGATTTGATGATGTACGACAGATCTTTCTCCACTTTTTTATGTATGTATGTATGCTAATCTAACGGAAGTCGGTACCAATATTTTTGTATTCGGATGTCACTACTTTAAATTTGTTAAACATTCACGATCCAAAAGTTTCGGAATCCTTGTGAAGTTCTTTTCAAATGAAAATGTGGAAATTTGAGCTAACAATAAGTTATTCATGGGTTGTGCTTTCCTTGAACATTGTGTGACTTTAAGATTGATTTCTTTGTTCTAACTTGAGTGAGTAGCTGAATTGAGCTAAAGTGGAAGATAAATTTGTAAGTAGACACAAACGGATGAATGATTCCAGAAGATTAAAACGCGTTCACTACAGAGCAGAGGAAGAGACTGCGAGTGTGTTCTATACAGGACGTTCCATAACGATTTTTGACGATGAACTACCCATAACTTCAAATTCAGTCTAAACTTTGATTTATGGTCTCCTGTGTCTACTACTTACTTTGGGTTAGGCATAAACTACATAAAATATTAGCATTTTTCTTGACACCGGTCAAATCTAGTAGTCAATATTTCATTCCCCAAAATCCTAGCATCAGACAGCAACATCGGCTACATGAATTACTTACTGGAAGAAATATTAATTGGGGGTATAATTACGGAACACCCTGTACCCAATAAAATGGTCAACAACGTCTTGTATTTATTGTCCGGAAAGAAAATTTTGACTTGAGCTTTTACGCAAATGGCTGGGTTGACATAAATGAGATGAGAGAAATGTGTGCGTGTAATAACTCACCAAAAAATCGATCAAAGACGAAGTGCAACTTCTGACGACGAAATTCTGAAACAGGCATCTGAAAAATGAATTAATCATCAAGACTAATTAATAATTTCCTTCCCTGTTGAAGTCAAGCAGAGCATGCAGGCAAGCTAAGAAAGAACTTTCCTTAGACATTCGCTTTTGTGGGAACATAGCCGTGTCATTTTACACGCACATAAAATACAACTTTTAGTTCAGACACTCACATAGTAAATTTACAACAGATTTAGTAGAAAGACTATTTCTCAACTCAACATCAGCATTCGTGGCCACGATGTTCACTACCTTCCTTGAGTAAATATTTTCATTGTATTATCGTTCTACATAATTACAACAGTTTTTGACATTACATCATGTTACATATAGTGCAACATGAGTAATACAAAATTTAAGTTTGAGAATTTTGACGGATCTCAGAGCTCGCCTTTGGCTGGAAATTAGATTAAAAAAATAGAATTCGTCTAAATTAATTATTAGGACATTTTATTCTTGTTTCAAATTTTGAAAAGTGCCACTATAGATCGGTGGATCCGTCGGACCTGAGGTTGACCACTTGCGGTTTCATAACAATTCCGCCTTTCTTGTTGACAATTTGAACACACAAACATTAAGAGAACCTTATTTTAACTTCTCTGTATGTTTTGTGTAAGATCTCTCGATTAACTAGCTCACTTGACTTTGTCAATAAATTCTCCTAGGAAAAATTACTTCTGTCACGCCGACCTGTGATAATGGTTCGAAATTAAACATTATGGTAAATTTTGTAAATGTAATTCCTCCCCAGTCTGTTCTCATTTGACATTGAGGAAAACGTAATTTTTTTCTCAAAAGAGTCAAAAAGAAGCGGACGACTGTCCAGAAACTGTCGCGTGTAGTAACATGTCACTGAGATGATTTCTGATAACCTACTATGAAAGTGAAATGTCCTTTCTGGACACGGTCCACTAAATTGCTTTACTGATGGGATATATTATTTTCCCAAGTTAAAACCCTCAATTAGTTTCATTTTAATTGTTTTTCTGTTCTTGTTATGAAGATGGTGCGCTCAGTATAATGGAGAATGTCTCCCCAATTTAACCGAGATGATACGTGATCATTAACCACACTTCTGTCAAAATCCGAATAACTACATTCTCTTTGTACGTGACTTTTGGTAAGCGCGGATTGCAATTGATCTTATGCTATCCGGATTATGGTGACTCGAAGCGAGCACTGCGCTGAATTCAACTTTATGTGAATGTTATGCGAACCAAAAATTTATCAAAACTGAAAATACTGCAATACTTCTAACTGAGAAGCAATTTTTATTTAAAATTTAGAAATAGTCCGATCTGAATTCAGACAACTTGATGTAAAATGTCGGCTTGATTTCTGGACATATTTTTCTGTAACACAAAGAGTATTTCCCTTACGTGAGGGCGGGAAAGAAAACGGCTTATAGAACTTTTTCCTAACTTTCACTCGATCAAGTCCTATCGATAGAATTAAGTTAAGTAATGCTTTATGGTTCTGACTATTTCTATTCATTCACGCCAGCGATTGAACAAGTCATTCAAAAAGTGGCTTGTTTATTGTCGTAGGTGGAAATAATTCTAACAAAGTTATACTTCTTTCAGTAGCTACTTAGACAAGCAAAACAATATCGGAACACTTCTTAAGTTTCTTTTTCATCTCCACTAACTTATGCAATACAAAAGGAGAATATTCAGAAGGAAAGACAATATGTCGTCTTGCATTACCGTTTTTATCACTGTATAAACTTTCTCTTAAAAGTTAGCAGTTTGAGTAACCACACGCAACCCACCCATGAAGAAAAAAGAAGGGAAAAACTACTTGAGCTAGTTAGCTCTTCCAACTTGTTAAACTGGAGAAAAGTTTCAGTTCTGGCTAGTTTTGTATACGAAGAGCTGCACTAGTCCACATCACCGATCCTTATTATTAAGATCTCCGGAAGAAGAAGTCAAGAGGAAAAACACCTTTGAAAGGAGCAATAAATCCGACCCCCAATTCCTCCGTATTGATTCCAGGAAAGGAAAGATTTGTAGTAGAAAAAGCAAAACATTGTACAACTAACGTACAAGATCGACCAGAATTAGTGCTTATACTAAACATTTGCAAACCCATAGATTTTTTCCCATGAATTCAAGATTTACATAGAATGAATGCATTTTAATTTTTTTAAACAAATTTCTGAACCAAGTGTCCAGCGTGGAAAACTTTATATGTTCTATTATGTTCTAAATTCGCATAGGTCAATCAACTTTCAGATGGGGTTCAAAAAGATAATATGGAACACAATCTGGGCGTCTATTCTATTCCACCCTGTACCAGAATTCGGAATGAACGGAATCGTAGGTCGCAATTCATTTGAACCAGTCAGAAGGAATAAATTGATGGAATAACAAATCTAGAGTGAAAGTTGGACTGAGGAAAAACAACGTTATTGTATTATTGTGAGGACTTAAGTGCACTACACGATACGAGACTTTCTCCAGTAGAAAATCCTAGAATCCTCCAACGTAACTTATCACAACCACAAGGGATGGAGAAAAATGACTCCTGTCGGTCGGAAGACCCAATTTATTGAAGAATGGGAAAGTGCGTTTAGTACATGAAAAGTGTTGCTGTTGCTGCGCCGTTTTTCCAAGTCCAAGCTTTCAAACGTACATACATTCAAGCTAAGGACATGAACAAACGCATGTTTAACAAGGAAAATACCTCCGTCCCCCATACACACTTTTGTTTTGCGTAACGTAACAATTTTCGATTCGTTTCGTGATTGATGAGGACATTCTACGTTACTGACGGCTGCACGCACTCGAAACAAAAGCAACATTCTTCTTCACAACTACATAACACTTACGAAAATTATTTTTATACACCGTGAACGGCTACCGCGGGACATCAAAGAGCTCCTATCTCAACAGTATCTGGTACACGGTTCTAAATATGCGTTAAGCCCAAAGGGCTGTCATTAGCAGTAGTTTTACATCATTCACCGACGGAAAGCCGAACTCAATGCAAATCTCTGGTATTGTATTTAGCTTCCATAAATTGAAAATCGGTGTGTTTTTCATCTTTTTCGTGCTAAAAACTTCTCGTAGTATACTGTGCGCGAGGGCATATGCAGGAGCGTATAAAATCTGATAACTGATGTACATGAAACAGGACTTTTCACGGTGCACCAGTTTAAACTAGTGGACAACCATAAGTGGGACCCTGTACAAACATTTACACACATGTTCTTAGAATTGGCTTATCCTCAATGTCAAGAAAAGCAGCTTAGAAAGTCATTCCTTGAGCTTGTAATTAAGGATTTCAGAAAGACAAATATCATATAAATTGTTCCCTTCCCCAGTAAGTGTTATGCATGAAAACATTGTACAAATTCTTTTTTGAAACCTTGGATTTGAATTCCGCGAAACAGAAATGCAAAGAACTTGACAGAAACTAACTCTTTCTAGTTTCCCAAGTGGGGATTCCTTTGATGCTGTTTTGCCCACGATTTACGAGTAGTGCATTTGGATTTACAAATTCAGTCAACTACAGATAAACAACGGCAAATAGGATAACCGGAGTAGGAGATTTCAAGTGGGAGGTCGTGGGAAGCCTTAAAGTAACATATAAAGGACTTCAAGTTTCTTTTTGCACTTTATTTCTCTATAATAAAGTTACAGACCTGAAGGTTATATGAAAAGTGTGGACAGGAGAAAATCACTTGAAAACGTAAAGGTGTGAATTGGGAAACGGAAAATTAGAAATGCAGAAAGGGATTTGAATACAAAGAGGTCCATACATTTTGAATTAAAAGTTTCCATGTTATTCGGCCAATTTTAGATATATTCCCTTGTATACCAGTGTGAAGTGGAATGCAGTGGACTGTATGGCACGAGAAAGTGAAAATTGATATAAAGGGCTTTCACTTTACACTTTCTCCAGGGCTTTCTCCCAATTCGAATTCCCTATACTTGTCATGTTTCACTCTGTATCAAAACAAATCCTTATGCATATTTCTAGGATTCCCGAGGGTGTAACTAATCCACAAAGCAAATATTACATACCCAAACATGCATAGCACAACCCACGCGGCATTTTCTTTTCCACATGATATTTTGTGATTATGACGTTTATTCTTCTCCCCAATTCATTGCTCGCAAGGTTTCAGTGATGTGAAAGTGCAGGTGAATTTTAGATTAAAATTGCTTATGATTGGTCATCCCTAGCGACTGATCATAAGCAAGCATTAATTGCTAGCATTTTAATCGTCGTGTCTGTCGGAAATACACTCTCGTATCTGTATGCGTATTGATTGTCTTGCAGTCAGGTCGCATTCAAAATATTCATACGAGCAACCATTAGTCCTGAGTAATAATGCATGACCCAGCTAGGGAAACATATTTAGCATTACATAATTTCTAACGTTCGCTTTCATTTATACTGCACGAATTCAAATAAAAGAAGAGAGATCGTTTAAGTTCACAATATTTGAACACAACTACGACTAAAATGTAGAATACAACAATTCGCGTATATGTTGCAGCCAATGTGGATATTAATATTTTTTTATACAACACATCTTATTCGACTCCTCTGTCGACATTAGCATTCGTCCCTGGTAACACAGCATATAACTGCACTGTGCGGGTGAAGGAATTTCTCCGCATGTGGAGTTTAACATATATTACATACAGACCGCCTAAGTTCGCCCCAGACCGAAGATCCACATTGTCTGCAACATATACATATATCAACAGACACATCATGACTACTTGAATTAAGCCTACGCTAACAACGAAAAATGAAAATGTTTTCTACCACCTATAGAAAGAGAACTAACTGGAGGGCTGAATTTATTTACACTTCTTGGGTTTTATGAAAGCTGATGTAAATCCTCTTAAAAAGCAGACGAAGAAGGATGAAAATTTTGGTTACTCTGAGACCGTTAGAGTTGTGTGTATGGAAACACCAGTCGTACGGGGCTCCCTGAAACTTGTTTAAAATGAGTTATAACCTGTGAAATATAATCCTACTCTGCTCCAGGTCTTGTTTTTACTGCACTATTGAAAAGAGAAATTGGGTTTGGACGTCAACGTTCAAGGAATGGAACCCAACAAAAGCAAAGGAAAAGGGATGTTTGAATTGCAAAAATTATAATAGTGAACCCAACTCAGTCAGTGGAAGGGGAAAGGTTTGGATTTTTACGATGAAAATGTGTGAAATATTTTTTCTTCCCAAATAAATCAATTTTTATTGGGTATTATTCTGCCATGGTCTTAATATTTCATGCTCGGAATATTATGGTTGAGATGTAGGAGTGTCTGGGTAGACTTTACGTGTAACACGATATATGTATGTGTGTATATTCTGAGTAAAAAGAAACTGGTTAAAAATAGAGAATTAACTTCAAAGAAAGAAAATTGAGGAGAGTAGCAATTTTTATTTGTATACAACCCAAGTCAGTCGGTGGATAACACAATTTCGGTAATAAAGTGGGTCACGCACACACGACATGAACATGACCCTCTCCGCGTAATACATTCAACATATTTGTTTAACTTTCTCTAATGCAATCTTCTAGGACTGACTTTCTCTCCTCTCAAAAACCTGGAAAACAAATGCGTACGTGTGTAAGAAGAACACGAGAAGTAAAAAATAACAATAAAAACTTAAACAAGCTAACTCGTGGGGTTGGGAATGAAACATCTTTTAGTTTTCATAAGTTTTTTGGTAGTAGAAGTGCGTAATCCTTTTGACATTTGCTTCATGCATGTCTTGGTAGAAAGCTGATCTATCCAGACAAGTAAAAGTAAAATGGGAGGGTAAAACTGAAAACGAAACCTGGGGCATGGCAAAAAATGTAGTACACGTACTTCTAGAAATGAAAGTCTAGCATGTCAAAACTACATCTCCGGTCTTTTCTACCTTTTAGTCCTAGTTCTCCACACCATATTTTCAGGAATATGACGATTGCATGGGTGTATGAAAAGCCATGGGAAGTTTAATGCCTAATAACATCTAAACCGTGTGTTGTAGGCTCGGGTCAAATGTACGTGCATAACATTTGACCAAGTCGCCCCGGAAAAGAGGGTCGTGAATTGTTTCTTAATAGATAAGTCAGAATTTCGTACGTCGAACAATAAGCAGGGGAGTACAAGAATCTGGCTACATCTCGATGTAGGTTAAACATGTACTGACTGGAAGGAAATCTAACCATGAGATCTAATATGAAATCAGAATTTAAAGGTCATTTACCATTAAGCTGACCACTTTGACTCTTTTAACCGTACTGAAGAAAATCTACAGTGCATAAAATATCACGCCAATTGTAAATACTACTACACATAAGGCGCAGGAAACATTAGAGTCTGGTAAGGTTATTTCCTTGGTAAGGCAAACAAGCGGACGAAAAGCATTCATCCTTCTTAAAATACTCAAGCGGGCGAGTTCCAAGTTACAATTTTTTTCACACATTCGGTCAAAATATAGACATTACAAACGAACTCTGAGTCATTGCATGGAACCCACTGCTAAAAATTGTTAAGGCTTGACCTCAACTCTTATATGACTTTCTTCCTGCGACATATGCATTGTCAGCAGATCCCAGAAAGAAACAACTGTTCTCACAAAGCAAATAAAGTGAAAATAAATGAATACGAGAGAAAATTTGTTTACTTTTTAACTCCACGCTCTGCTTCGTGGGCATACTACTCTGATGAACAACATAAAATCCTTTCTCCGTTGGAAAATAACCACTAAAAGCCAAATCCTCAGACAAAGAAAAAAACTGAGTGAGCAAAAAAAAGTGAACCGTATGCGCAAATAGCATTTATGGATCTTTTTCATTTTATGGCTGATTTTGTTTTACCTCAACTCAACCACGCAATCAAAGCGTACTTGTACTCGTATTACAAATGTACACAGGAGAATGATTGTTTCCAATGTTCCTGTAGAGAATGATTTACACCTATGAAAAGTAAAGGGAATACGAAAGGTGGCTTTGGATTTAATGAGATTGATAAGGGCAAGGCGGACGCTGCCCTGCTTTGGTTTCGCAATATTGTGCTGAAAATAGTTTGATACTGACAGTCAAACTAACATAGAAAATGTAATACTACAACCCACGTCGCAGGTTTAATGAGATTAAAACATTAGTACAATGCAAATACATGTTCAAAGTAATGTCACGCACACACGAGAAAGTTTGATTAAAACAAGGTAGTGAAATTCGTCACCGCAATTATAGAAAAGCAAGGAGTTGATTAAATTCTTGTCCGGCATGAATTCGATATCTCTTACGTTAGACATCAGTTGGTAAAAGCTGTTTACAGGTGGCGTCACAAAATGTGACTATGAGAGTTAATTACAAATTGCAAGTACAAATGTTTGCCTTCACAAATTGCTGCAAATTTGGTATGAACTCAAAGATATTCAAAATCCGGCTCAAATCCAAGCGAAGGAAAGTGTCGAGTTTAGATCTAGATAAATTCTTAAAGGAATTAACGTCAAGGGTACGTGTAATAATTTATGGTTCGATATTATCACTGGGAGATACTCTAACGAATTTTAGAATCAGATGCGAGCTACAGGATTTGGTTGACACGACATACACAAAACTCTGGTAGAGAGAGAGATCAATAAGAAAATCTTAAGGTTGTTGAAAAATTGGCTTCGATTTTATCAGACCCAGGACAATTGTGCTTGCACTTGCTATTTAGGAATCTATGGGAAAACAATACCGTCAGACACATTGAGCTTAGCGATCAGCACTTTGCGAAACCAACTATTTGTGCAATGTACAACCTGGAGGGCACAATCTCATTTCCCCCCATTAAAACAAAGTGTCTTCAATAATTCACACACTTGCTGAGGTCTAAACTAACGACGACGACGACTCAAGATACCAGACATACACGCAATCACAATCTAATAATACACCACAAAAAAACTTACTTTTTGCCAACGGTAAAAATGACACCGTTCTTTTCATGTCCCCACAAAAAAAAGCTTGGCTCGGAGTGAAAACATTCGGAAATTTGACAAAGAGAAAGGAATGAAAGTGAACTTACCCTCGACACGGGTGAATGCGTCGAGTATTTGATTCTTCAAAGAGAATGGAGATCCGTGGTTTGGTTACGTCTCCTGATTTATGACTTGAAAAATATTGGCTTTGAAAGTAATTTTCTCTACGTTCTCACACTTTTTTTTATTTGTTTCCAAAGTTCAATTTATGCTCAGGGATCCTTAAAGGTCTGTTCAAAAATAAACTGCTTTCTCTTCTTACTTTCTCCGGAGACTGGATTTTATTATTGGAGTCTGAGACTGTTCCACACGGGTTTAACGTAATGTATTAGTAAAAGAGAAAACCAAGTTAGGGTCGAAGCTAAAGCTTTCTCTTAGTTTTTCTTCCCTTGGCTTATCTCTTTTGGATGAACTCAGTCGTGTGTGCTTTAAAGAAGATGAGTTTTGCTTACTCCACCGTGCTCTTCTGGAATTGAATTAGTCGGAACCCCGTCCTCGTATTCGTTTCGTATCTCTCACCTGGTCGACTGAGTTTTTCCCAGGTATGTTTTCTGGCTTTACTTTGTGAACTGATGACGATAGTGGTTGAGTGTGAGGAATGAATGTAGTGAGACTGCTCGAGTTCCTAAACAGTTAACCCAACGCAGAGCTCAAGAGAATCTGTTGCTTCAGAACTAGGAACTAGAATTTCAAATGCACCACTGCCATGCGCTTCCATTCCAACCAGTCCCCGGTGACTAAATTTTGTTCAGACATTTATTTGAGAAAAAAATGAATACTAATTTATCTGACATTATTCAATCAGTTGCAGAAAACATGCAACTGTTGCCACTTCGCTATGGTGAGAGTGAAAACCCCGATGACAAACGGAATGAAGTGATTCTTCCAAAGCTTCTCACCATTCAAACTTTCTTCCGCTACTACAACTACCTTTTGTGGACAAAATGGTTAGCAAGATAATTTTGTACAAAATACGCAAGGGTACACTTGAAATATGCACTTGACTGACGAATAATTTTGCATCATTTCACATAATTTTAGTATTTCAGAAATAAATAATTTAGACAAAGAGAATTCTTGGGATTTATAGCTAGAGGTTTGGTACATTCGTTACAGATAAAATTTGAAATCCTAAATCTCAATGGATTTAAAAACTAACAAAACTTAATATTTAAAAATGAAGACTAGATGGGAAATGTGAAGCTAAATTCTCCACGAAGTTTTAATTTTTTTCTATAATTCTGAACGTTAGAATGGTTTTTGCACTTGGTCTATTTCTCAAGGGCTCACTGGCATTATACAGAAAGTTGTCTATTCTGTGTTTAATTCTGAGAATTCCTCCCCAGTAAGCAGTAGTCCGCAAGGAAAAATTTGTCTTGTCAAACCGAAGTGCATGTAAAAATGGGATAAACAAGTCAATCATGATGACCCTGACAAAATGAATAACAATGCTTTGAGAAACAGCTTATGGCTTCCGACTTTGGATACACCACGTCCCTTGAATCGAGCGCTTCTAGTATATGCAAAAATGTTGATAGTCCGTTATTTAGTACGGCCGATTTTTTAATAAATTGACCCGACCGATCAGTTAGGTCATTGGCAGCTCCTGACATATCCTTACAACTAACATGACAATTAATACCATATTCATACCTTATGAATACGTATACTTCCTTTTATTCGCGTTGAGATGCATAGCACGTTGTAACGATAGAAGATTTAAGACTTTGGAGATTTCGGAAAGTATGTTCCCACGATAAACAATATTCAATTCAGTCATCATGGTAGTAAAGCTTCGTTCAGTGAAGGTTTGCTCTCTCGGACAGACATGATGAACACGTCGAGAGTTTTGTTCACTCGTGCTTCAGATTGAATAGTAAGATAGCAAATTCTCTGAAAGGAATACGCAGTAAAGTTTCTCTGTATGATGCCATTTAATCCAATGTCGGTTTTACTGAAATGGTGCCTTAATTCAAAACCGCATTTATTAAATTCGGCTGTCGTCTGAGATTAGGTTCGGCAACCCAGAAAGTGCCTTCGGATTATGTACATGTTTGACTGTGACACAACCATTCGATTGGCTTAAGGAATTCTAACCGCTCGACTTGGCTTGAATCACAAGAAAATAGTCGCATTGTAATATGATATTGCTTCTGAGATCAGGAAGCCAATTTTCTTGTATTGTTCATAAATCGGCGGAAATAGTAAGATAACGCTCATTTTGACTGGATTCTCACGATTGGATTGAATCCCTTACATCAGTATCTCATCTAATACAGCTGCTACTGGGTGGAATTGAATTGTTATCTCCAGAACTAGTTGAGTTGGGATTAGAGATCAGAGTAGAAATGATTGCCTCTTAAAATGGAGATTGGATTTTGCCAGGTCGACGCTTCCATGAGCAAAGGTGGACAACTGTTCAGGTGGATCTACCTTTTTCGTCTACTCTCATGACATACTAAATGCATTTTTTGCCATCCTATAGTTGTAGTGAAAAAGAAAAACATGTGCACTGGAACCTCCAGCTATTTGCAATATTTCCTGAGAAACTTTACTCAACGTGGAAAGGAATCCAGTCAATTTTAGTTTAGAAACTTTTGTGTTCTAACGTACATTTGAATCAATCATTAACAAGTAAAATTGTTTCAAAACTTATAAACAGCGGGAAAATTTATGGAGGTTTTTGATAGAAACTGAATTAAGGTAAACGTTATACTGATCTCACAATTTCTATAAGGCATGTTGTTATTCCGTGGTGGTACGGATGTTTCCGCTGACTACCGTTTTACCTAGACCGTTATTTTGCAATCTCTAAAAGATTAGCAATTTTATTAAGTGAAATATTTGAATCTACAGGTTGTTTTTGGCTGTCAAGAGATCATAATGGTATAAATATTATACATCCAGCAAAGATTTCTGAAGGAATTTTCCGTCTTAATAATTTTATAAGGTAGTGAGTGAAGGATGTAATGTAAACGTAGAAAATGTAAGGTTTCTACTTGAGTTTCACTTGAGGGTAAACTGACTCTGGATTCAAACACACATCCTTCGGCCTTAACAAGATCCGACCTTAAGCTTAGACGGAATTTTCTCCTTGGTTGAGCTTGGCTTGACTAAAAGAGAATATTGAATGAGGCTGTGTTTGTAGTGTGTGTACACACTCTTGGGTTGTCCAAATATTAATACTAAGATATTCATATCATCATCCTTCAGGCTATTCACAAAATCTACGGAAAATTATTGATCGAGTAAGAAAGATTAAGCAGTTGCGTCAATATTAGCAGTTCTCATACGTGTGTTCGTGTACATAAATTATCATAAGATTTTGGAAATCAAATGGCGTGTATAACGGAGGTACTTGAATTTAATCGTGCTAAACTAACAAATCTAACTTGTAATGAAGGAACTTAACTTAAGGTGGAGGACCATTGGCTAAACATAAGACTTTAAACCGAAAGGATTGGATCAGTACTGTCAGATTATTTCTGGCATGGTATCCGATGGCGCCTTTTAAGACTTTTCCCGGATAATTAAAGTGTACGTGAGCTGACGTCATAGCCACCTCTTTTGCGCGTTCGGAAGAACCGGGAGTCAATACATTTTATTTCAAAATAATTTTTGAAGTCTTTAGTTGATACCGGAGAAATGATGTGAAAGACAAATGGTGACATTTTCATGGGTCAATTAATGCAATTCATAGTGTAAGGCTTACGTTGAAAATAGTCGTCGGCACTTGTATAGATTCGTTCGTTTAGACAGTTCAAAACAGCAAAATTTAAATTTTGGTTGGTACGTGCTAATGATATATTTTGTTTTCGTGAAACTTTTGCGGCGGAGACAGAAAACATTCAGCAGAGTTGGCCCGCCACTCGCCGGCACTTGTAGACATGAATGCGGGATTATTCGTAACAGATAAAGATTAGGATTATAATTCATTATCATATTTGTTTTCATTTGGGTGTCTCCTCTTTGTGGTAGGTACTAAATTATTTCAATGCACCTTGAAACCCTATCTTGGCCCACATTATCATTTTTCGTAGGTTAAGACCTTCCAATATTTCTTAATTTTTTTTGTCCCACCGCGTCTTAAGCTATTTATTCTAGGTTTTAAAATATTGCACCTTACGTAAACTGTTACATGAAAACAAGTTATTTTGGTAACCCAACCGTTCAAACGATTTCGGGCATGTCTGAAACTTTCTGTTGTGAAGTGTGTAACTCGGGTGATGGTAGGCACTATGACCCTTTGGTCAAATCTGCTAAATAAATGTGGACTTGGAC
>JAQFYE010003097.1:0-16178 GCA_034694305.1 Protaphorura glebata
GGAAACCTGGTCAAACTCCAGGTTCGGAGCAAAGAACTTGCAGGTTTAGCACCCCTGAGGGGAGCTTAACCTTTACAAATCTAGTACGTTCAGTCGCACCGTCTATCGCGACAAATGAGGCGTTGCAAGTTGCAAACTCAGATCTCAGTGATCTGAGTTTAATATAATTGGATTGTCATTTACAATTATATATTAGAACACAGGTTTCCAGCAGATTAGTCTGCAGCAGAAATGAATAAGTTACTTTTCTTTCCCCTTTCTTCAAATATTGGTCAAAACTGTTCCTCAGATCCAAGTCTACCGTCCGCCCTGTGAAGTTGGAAAAATCATGGACGAATTCAAAATAGTTTTCTGTCAACATTTTGATTTTCCTGGTGTTCTTTGGTATTACCAATCAAAACGTTTACCGAAAAGAATTAAAAATTCTCTGCAATGCATCTGATGTGATCCTCTCAACGTTGACGCAAAATAAAAAATGAAAAATTTGGCATTCATTACCCATGATCTTTGAACTTTCAAGACGGGATGGATATCCAAATCTTTTTTATCAATGTTTTTAAGAAAGGCGTAAAAGAAGTATTTCATTTCTGCGGACTGATTTGGACCGGAACCAACTTAGGAGGTGCCAATGTATTAAGGAAATTGGGTGGTTAGACAGCTCAGGTGTATCCCTAATTAGACGAAATGGAAGGCAATCAAATCACCACGAAAAATACGCCGCGATGAATGACCATGCCTTATAAAAAATGTCAATTAATGTCAAGTATGCATTTCTTCGTGACTATTATTCCAAATAGAATTGAAATAGTTGCACTGTGTAAATAAACGAATTTAAGTTCGCAAAGAATATATTTTATTATATTCTCACAAAATAACGGTAACGACATGAAAATACATCGAAGTGCTTGTCTTGCGTTTACAATTTACATAAAATTCTCATATGCTAATGGTTTATAATTTTCTAACTTGCGGACCGCATTACCGCATACCGCATTCCAATTTCCGAAACCACAAACTGCGAGTTGGTACTCGGTAGTTGTGATGAAGTTATTGACTTGAACGTTTACAATTATGACGCGTTAATAATAACTAGAGTTAATTGTGATTGTGATTTAATTGCTACTGCGAATGCGACTGCGATTATATCTTCAGATAATACGAACGAGGACTACGTATATTTCTCCACTCTTCACTGACTACGTATTTCATATTACACGATAGGTAACACGTAATAATTAATATTTGAAACAACAAGAGTTTTAGACTTTTCGAGTTGTGCGCAATTATACAAAACAAAACAAAAATTACACACACGGATACACTTAATTAGAGTTATGGAATACAACATAACTGGGTACATATTACATATATTTTTAATTTAATAACAAAATGCAAAAAATTAGTTTAAGGAAGACATGCGCAATGAGCTAACAACAATTAATTGAAACTGACTGTATGCGCAATCACAGGCCGCATATTTAACGACGTTCCACAAATCCGAAGTTATCCAAAATTTAAATCCAATGGGTTTCAAAAAGGACCCCAAATATTGAAGTTAAAGAAGGATTGACCATCCTCTAATTGTTCCGAACAGCAGTCACAATTTTTACAATGAGAATAATTTAATAAAGTCTTCGGGTTTTAAGCTGATGAGGACAGGAGTTGAAAGACACGCATGTCCGTAGGATGGCCAAAATAATGTTCGGCAAGTCTTACACAAATTTATTTCTTCAGCATATTTTTCCACCAGCCCGTGTTTTCTGTAATGCCAAATGAATATTAGGATTAAGTTATTAGGCACAACAAAATACAAGGCATTCACGAAAAATGGACGGATTATTTGATTAGATTTTTGGCGTAGTTACAATAATTTCTGTTACGGTCGGGTTAGGATTTTTAATGAGTGTGAACAATTAAATTATGAACATATCAGAAGCTTACAAATAGTCTTGCCAGTAGGGGCAGGGGTTTGAAAGATCCAATTTCTGGTGACTTTCAGCTTGTCTGGGTTCGGCGATATGCTAATAATTTAATTCTTCGCATTCATTATAAATCGTAACCATAACATAACATAAATTCTACGCCAAAAATAATCAAACATTCGTCCCTTTTTCAGGATCACCCTGTGCAAAAGCCGCAAGGACTTTGTAACTTGGTATGATTCCACTGCTCAATATTGCGGTCCGCAATGTGGATCCGCAATATTGCGCTCAATGGAATAGCACCCGCAATCCACATTGCGCGTTTTCAGCAATATTGCGGACATTGCGGAAGCCGATTGCGCATCGCAATCAAGAACCAACTGATTGGTTCTTTTTGCGCACATTGCGTGGATTGCGGGAATTTCAACTCTTGAAACCCCAGTTTTCGCATGGGAACGAATTGTTTGTTGCTGATTTCCGGTCCGCAATACTGCGCTGTGGAATAACTTCAATTCGCGCAATGTTTGCACATTCTTGTCAAGCGCAATGTCCGCAATATTGCTGAGCGTAATATTGCGGACATTGCGCTTGCACATTGCGCAGTGGAATCGTACCTTTACACTTTTGCCAGGCAATTCTAAAAGCAAAAAGTCCGTACGTAAAAAAATACTCCTTACCGCTTTAATTTGTGGTATATTTCCTGCCATGTGAAGTTTCCATTACAATTTTCGATCATTTGAGTGATTTGCTCGTCCGTAAAATGATAAGAACACATTTCTCGCCAAATCCGACTCTCTCCAACAATTCGTTTGAAGAATTCACTCGAGGCAGACAAGTTGTTTAGATCAAAGTGATGATCTAATTTGAGAATTACCTCTCTCACAACTTCTTCAGGTAGTTGGTGCAAATCCTGTCAAATATAATTACAATGTTCTGTCAGATTTACCTTTTATGGTCATTCAAAACAGACAAACAGTACGAGTCAAAATATCGGCCTCTGATGATTCACTTAATAATGAAAGGAACTTAGTTCGAGAAGAGATGCATTCAATTTTTATTACTCGAAAGCAAGAATTAGTTTTTGTAAAAAAGGTCCCGAGGACAATGGACGAGAGAGTCTGTCGTGTTTTTGGGTAAATATCAGAATTCCGATTCCGTTTTCTCCAAAATATTCCAACGTAACATCCAACTTTCATTACATTAATATTATTACTCTCAATTAGGATGAATACTTTAAAAAGAAGATAGTTCAGAATTTCATTTGTCATCGAATACAAAAGCTATACAAAATTTGGCCTATCAAGGTTTTATATCCAAAATGTCCAGATGCACATAAAAAATTGCTTGAAATACCCGGAAAAGTAACTTCAATGGAATACATCGTTGGATCAATAATTTGGTATCGAATCCTCGTATTGACACGGAAACGACAGATAAGGACATGAATGTAATTGACCCAATGACACCCGGAACCATGCCGTGATTTAGTTGGCCGAACTGAACTCTGACTTCTGCTATTCAAGTCAACTACTTCCGGTTGGTGAAATCAATTATAGTCGGATGCGCGCATTTATCTTAACGAGCATAAAACACGTTCGGTATTCACTATAAATGAGTGCATGCAATCCCTCCCTCTCCTTCCAGCACTTAAAATTGCATTGCTATAAATGTATTTAAAATAATTACATTCTATTAATTTAATTGAGGAAACGGATTTTTTTACCCCAGCTGCACAAAGAAACTCTCGGCTCCCAAATGCTTGTAATTTTTCAATTCTTCGCTTGTGTTCATCCCAAAGGTATGTTGAGCCTAATGGTCGACCCCAACAACCATATTTTAAAAGACTCTCCCTGAAAACATAAATACAAAATATAAATATAATGACAATGACAATGACGGCATAGAAAATAGAATACATTGCGGAAATGTATGTTGAAGAGTTCAATGCATCCTTTTAGTGCACATGTCTCAGGCAGCAACTGAAATTCCGCGAAAGGTCAGATGGTGTCGCCTAAAGGTCAACTCTAGAATGGGAAATCTAATCTATTCATTGTAGTTCGAAATTTTTGTTCTCAAAACGGAGCAACTCTTTATGTAAAGACTATGTCACCGCCGAAAACGTATCAGAAATTAAAGCAGGTGTGCTGCGGACAGTAAAAACAAAATGGTCAGCTAAATATTTTGTTATAATTTCAAGATATTATCTACTACACTCCACAAAAAATCAAGGTATTAAACAAATTCACCCCGAATTGGTCAAATTCGTCGGGGTGTATTTTTTTTTTGAACCCCCTGTGGGAAACAATACAACGTACCCTATAATACAAATATGAGCTGACCCAACCTTTCGACGTGATATGAATGACTGAGTTTAAGACGTTTAACTATTTTGACCTCTGCCTGATTTGAGCTCGTGCCTGTGACTTGTAAAGGGTTATTATGCCAGGTGAGTCATACGCCCACTCTTGTATTCTGCTGTCAGTCGTCTGTCGGTTATTTTATTTGTTGTATTACAGGTAAATGACTCACGAATCATGATTTTACCGTGAGGTACGTTTTCTTATCTAGTTTACACGTAATTAATGCACATTTCAGTCTTTCGTATTTTCAGCACTTATGGATCCGATTTTCAGATTTTAGCGATTAAGCTCGAAATTACTGGGTGTCATTTATAGAATGGATCTTGGCTGTATATTGAAGTCATCTATTTTTAATTAAAAATAAAATATTTCCAGCCGCTTACTAAACTCAAACTGCGGCTATGTTGAAGGTTTGTGTATAGAGCCAGAGCCTAAATAAATATTTACATCAATGAGATTCTCACCTCAAATCCGCCAAAAGTAGTTTGATAGTATCACTTCCACAATTATTATTTTCTCTAACATAGGCTGCAACTTGTTCCAGTAATGTCAGCATAATTCTTTGAGTTGACCCACCCATGTGATTTAAGTTCTGATTGATCAGTAGATTCAGAATTCTTGACGTGTAGCTAAATCTTCGGGTGTCCCGGCATGCCGAGGGAAAGTCTAGCTGGAGGAGTGCTTCACTTAACGTGTTCTTGTACGGAATCTGTTTAGAAAAAGTGCACATTACAAATGAAATGATTAAATTCTGGCATTTTTCTTAAACTGATCTCCCTCTTATGAAGCGCATGTTCGCATGTCGGTGAAGCAAGCGGATTGTGAGATTTGTCATTCGTGTTTGAATGTAAGACAATCAAGAACGTTATGTAATGCATGAATGGATTCTCGATGCGCCGCAATGCAAAAAAAAGGACAAGCGTAATGGTTGGATAACATTTCCTCGAATGAACATGTGTGTGATTGCTAAATTCCAAAATGCCGTATTAGCGAGCAACAGAGGTATACTTTGATGCCATGACCAAAACCCGGCCTAACGATGAAATAGGGCCAGCAGTTAAAATTCCAGGTGCTGAATTCGATAGTTATAAAATTCAGTCATATGTGAGGTCACATAAAAAGGGCATGTGGCTAGTCTGACATTTTCTAACCTCTCGTGTTCTTCGAATGGTGACTTGAACATGCGGCACATATTCCAGATCACCCGGCTGCGGTTGAGGGATCAGACCAAGCGGAGTATTCAGTTCCTGGTCGCACGATCTGAGAATAGAATTAGTTAGTTAGTTAATTTTTTTTATTATGTTCCACAATTTCATATTGCACTTTTGCCAACATTTGGACCAATTGGTTAATATGTCTTGCAAATGGTGTGCTATGATTTTCCGTGTTATACGGTGACATGAAATAAACCAAACAATGCATAATATCACTATCAAAATTATATGGCGAAATGGATGGTAATGGTAGTGGTTATAGTCAAAGTTTATTGACGATCCGGCAGAATCAAAATATTGACATATGAATCAACAGAGTTACGGATATATCCAGTACAGGGGGTTCCAAGAAAATTGCGGCATGTGCATTGGTGAAGACTGTGAAGACTTTTATCCTACTGAGCTTAGCTCGTCAATGCAATCGCTCGTTCTCTCAAGGAGAGAATTTAAAATTTTCCCCATTTCTCCTGTGTTAATGTACGCTACGCTAATTTGGGCTAACTTAATACGCACCACCCTAAACTTACAAAATATTTGTGGAAGCTTGAATTTAAACGCGCAATACGTTCATTATTAAAATACGATCGAAATTAGAGAATCCAAATATTATTTTGCCAAAGCGTGAATCCGTTATTCAATTTCACAAGCCCAGTTCTTGAAGCGTCTATAAACATGTCAATAAGTATATTCATTGAAGCAAATAATCGACCACGCTGACAACCACGGTTAGATCCCGTTCGCCGCAATAGTTAGTGACTACAAAAATACATCACGAAACGTTTGCGGTCGTGTGGCATACAATGAAATCGGTCGAGCTCTGCGGTTACGATTTATAACATATTAACGATTATAATGAATGAATTCCAAGCATGTCATCTAGAGTCAATGTTTGATACATGTTTTGAAAAAGTATGTATGAAGACTGAGAAGCTATAAAATAGAATTTGGTACAATTTTGGATCCCTTCTCACAATGCCCCTGGTTGTCTGGTCCCGACCAACTATACTATAATAGCGAAGAAAATTAACACAAGACAATGGACAATGCATAGGTATGTGAACTGTGAAGAGAGAATTTAATAATTACATCTTCTAATTTGCCACTTCATCTCATTCCTGTTTTCATCGAATTTTGACAGATGTCAACTTTATTAAAAAAGAATGAATGTGATATTTGTTCTACGTATTTATGCCTTGCCGACAGAAAAAATAACACAGTGGGGCAAATGCAAGGAATTACATTCTGTTTGTTCGTAAGCTCCAGACCTGGACTGCAATGCAGTTGCAAAATGATCTTGAAAATTACAGATGCAGTTCGTAGGGATGCTGGAGACCTTCAAAATCTTCAATTTTGGCTACTACTACACTCACTCCAAACTCAATTGTCTGGGAAGCCTCATATAGCCCAGCCTGTATTTACAGTCAGTAGGAGTGGGGCATAAAAAACTCGAAGGACAAATTAATCGATCAGGAACCGCTTGCTTTGCTGCCTTTACTCTTCCTACTTCGACGTACTAGGCCAAACTAAACGGCCACACGAAATTCGCATGCAAACAAAATTCCCACGAATCTAAACTCGGAAATCAAAATAATTCTAATTTCAGAAACTGCAAATTTTAACCGGTCCTGAGGATTTTACGGTCGGATGAAATAATTTGTACCCCAATAATTGAGTCTTCCGTGAATTTTATGCAATTTCACATTTCTCTGTCTGTGAGTCTTACTATATGTTAGACAATTTCGCTCGGCTCGTCTACTTGGCCAAAAATTCACAGACTAAGCGAGAGAGAGTGAATGACAATTTTTGTTACCCACCTGAGAAATTGTAAAATTTTGACTTTTTCCCAAGTCCCAGACTTTGTTTTAACCCAGAGTTCCCCTGGAGAACGCCAGTCTTTGCTAATGAAAGGCATTCTTGGTTCGAGACAACCTGGTGAACCTGCACTCTAACGAACTAAGAACAATTCTACACACAATTCTTCTTTTGTATAATATTTGACGTATTCCACCGTAATTACAAAAATGATATAATTTATTACGGAAGCTGGTACTGTTATATGATTGTTCTTAACTAACAGCAAATGAACTAGTACGTCAGCCCAGCTCAGCTGTGTTTTGTTTACTCATATTGAAAATGAATGAAGGTAGCCAAGCACATGTAAAAAGTAAAAATTGCTTGCTGGCCTGGCTGGTGATACGTAGAATATTTGAGTTCTCACGAAAGCAAAACATAACATCGATCTGTGCACTTTCCGACGTTGGAAACGATTCGGGGACCAAAGAGTTGAGTTCCATATGCGAATACAGACAATCTGAGGGTGGCTACACGTTGGTGAACTGAAATTGCGCAATATCTTCTTATTCGTGGGTTGAACTAGTGCATGCATGCGATGTCCCGCCGTGCCAATTCTATATCACATTTTGCATGAGCCCTGGCGCTAGCCCAGCAGCTCTGTAGACTTGAATGCATGTAACTCAGGAATAGTCAGAACGATTTTACAAGGAATGCTATCCCGATGTTTGCCAAATAAAAAGAGCTGGTGTATATGAATCAGTGTTCTGAAATTTTCGGGATTTCCGATTTGCAATTCTTTCCGTCGGTTCCGAGCGGTTCGGTTCTTGGTCCTGGTCCACAGGCATTCCGAACTCCATTGCACGCTCTAATAAACATACGGCGCAAATTGATATATTTCTATGTTCTTGGAACTTTTTAAATAAGTTTGAACAGGCGGAACTACCGTGAAAGAGCGATTAGAAGCCCGGAGGTCAACCAATGTCGAGGAAATAAACCAACGTTCAACAACTTTTCTGTAAGAACCACAGAAGAAAGGTTTCTTCATTGCTTCTTTTGAGCCACGGTTTGAATTCAGCAAATGACCACTGATACACACATAATCCCGACAACGAAAACATGGAATTTCTTTAGTAGATTTAAATTAAAATTGTCCTGGAGATCAACACAGACCTTCGCCTACACATTATTGTTGAGTAGAATATGCTTGAGAATCAATCAGAGAATGTTCAACAAATTCCTACTGAAGCGATGATACAAAACACCGGCTTAACAAAAATCCTATGACCTGCCCATTATACCTTACCAGCAAACACAAATTTACTCAAACCGTCAAGGTTTTACAGTCAAATGTGCTTTACAATCGAACAGCGTTCCTTGTAAAGTGAGTCGTTAGCCGTAGTAATCATAATGTTATGTTTCAGATAGTGCAGCTGTAGAAAAACGAACAGCAGCCACAATGCAATGACAATACCAGATTTCATATTACGAGTACGGATGAATAAAAATTCTTAATTGCCGACATGCTCCAAAGAATATTAAGGTTTTGCATCTACTTCTACTCTCTTATAAAATGTGAAAACGGTTTTACTTACTTGGATTTTCATAATATGAATATTAGTAATAATACACACGCGTAATCACCACAAAATCACAAGCCAAAGAGATCAGAGAAGGCGATGAAGCCAATGAATTTAATCTTTTAAGCTAATTTTTATATACAATTCTCTCGAAATCTTAAATTGTGTTTCACAATGATCAGATGAAATGTGTAGTACTTACAATATGTAAATATATCTGGATGTTTGTCAAATTCTAAAATTTTACAGAATGTCATTTTTATTCGATCTGGGATTTCTAATATCGCGAAAGATTCCTGTCATAATGGCTTCAGGTTTTTAAACTGTGGAAAATGTTTCACATTGTTTTACAGTAGCCATAAAGCGAGGCTATGTCTATTCTCCTTGACATTTGGGCAACGATTCACTTGGCAACACTAATCAAAATTTATTCAACAAAGTAAACACGAATTCCAGTTAATCCGAGAGTCAAATGCGAAAGTCGGCCAGGAAAATGCATTTGAAAATGCATCGTCGACGACATTAAATTTGACGTCGACGATTCGACGCGAACTTCACCTGTCAATTTTGTTTTAGTTGAATTTTGGACCTTTAGTTTTGAGTCTGAAAGTAATAGTAAATTAAGTTCTGACTTCTGACCTCCAATCAATCAAGTCATGAGCGAAACGGATGTAAATCAGACGGAAACTGTACAGAAAGGGGCCATTGGGAGTCTTTACCACTCAGCCCAGATTTCAGAGCAAAATCGAACGACTGTTCGTGATCAGGTCATTGCGAGTGGTAAGAAAATATGTTTGCATGGATACTTTTCTGATGTGCCAAATATTGTGGGTTGCTAATTCGTCCTCAAAAGTTGTCCGACGTAAAATGTCGGATACCGCTATTAGGCATGTATATCCACAAAATGATAGAAGACCGCACGCGAAAGCCCTGTAAGAAATTCTATTCGCCTGTAGTCGGCTAATAATTCTCTAATCATTAAAGTAAAAAACCAAACATACTTTGGTCGAGGAGGTCAAAGATATCCTGTAGGACCAATACAATCGCCTGGGATCTCTGAGGTTCAAAATCGGAATCTCGGTTGCAAATGCAACATGTTCTACTCAGGGCAAGACAACTAAATGATACCATTTCCACACCCAATCACATGATTCTCTTGTAATTTTGTCAGGGCCTCCGGCTGAGGAAGAGAAGGGTGGTCTATTTGTCAGCAATGAGATATACGGACGTCCCATTGATGAAGTTGACCCTTTTGTATTCGAAGACGTAAAAAATATATTTTTTAGAAAATACTAAAATTTGTATATAGAGAACCGGAGAGCTTCAACATTACGGTTTGGCCGCGGTGGGTCACAGGAACTGATTTACACAAATGTACTGACTCGAGATTCAGCCATGAAGTTGACTGACGTTGAGAATTATGAAAATATTCATAATATAATATTCAATATTGGTTGGCCACCGCACATATATTTGTTGTAAAAGATTGTCTTGCAGCAGTACCATTGTTTACAACAGTTCAATCTGAACTGACTGTAAGGTCTTACGAAATCAAGAAAGTCATTATGCACCTAATATCTATCTACCTGTCATATTGACCGTAGTTTTGTTACTGAAAGAATCTGGCGAGTTAAACTAATTAACTATTTATGTTGCCCTGAAGAAAAAACGTCCCAAAGAAAGTTTCTAACTTAATTTTCTTTTGAAAAACTTGATTTACGTATTTCAGTTCTTCATTTGGCGAAAATGTTCCCAATTTACCCATTCATATTTTGTCTAAGCTTTTAAATCAGTTCTATAATATGTTTTGTATGTATGTTTATAGACTTTCTGCGTTTTGTCCAAGAAGTTTAACAAAATAATTGTCTACCGCTTCTCAGCCTCTCGTTCGTTGTTTATTTTCGGACCTCTCAACACCTTCCGACGTTTCAGTGTTTTCATGATTACGCATCAACTTTTTGATCTATTCATCGTTGTAGCTATCTTAGCAAATTGTATTGCATTGGCATTTGATAATAACGAACTCGAAAGTTTTCCTGACCCTGAAGCAAATTCCGGACATATTTGGGCAACACATGAATTTAATCTACCGGCTCCAGTAGAGTGAGTTTATGAGAAACAAAAAGTCTCCAAAAACTAACTTGAGTTAAAATGATGAAATTTTATTCTTTTCCCTGTTTACATAGGTTGTCATTCCTAGCGATTTACACGTTCGAAATGGTGGTAAAGATAATATCAAAAGGACTTGTACTCAACAAGTTCTCATATTTAAGGAATGGTTGGAATATATTGGATTTTGTCGTCGTGATTTGTGGTTTTATAACTGAAGTGATTCTGAGAAAAGCCAGCAACGGTTTACATCAAAATGCGACGACATCAAAATTGGCTCATGGATGTTCCAGGGCAAACTCAGACGCAAAGGATTGTCCTTTTGACCTGGACATTCTTCGAACTGTTCGAGTTCTCAGAGCTGTCAAGACTATTTCAATTCTGCCTGGTAATACATTATTCTGATGCTGATGCCGTGTCGGCCTAGTGCCAATTTCTCGCTGAAATCTGGTCTTTCTCAATAATACAATGAGACTGATAAATATAATATTTCTGTGTAAAATTAAGATGTGATGAAAACCATCCCATCCCGGTTGGTTTTCGGTTAACTGTCCAAATTAACACTTTGATACAATTTCGCCACTTCCACGTACCTCTCATACACGTTAGAATTTGTATTTACAGTTCAGTAGTTTTTATATTTAACCGTAATCTTACTGCCAATGAAATATTTATAAAGATATCCTGGACTGGAATCATGAAAATTATTTACGTCGACTTGAATATTACATTTAATCCAGTCTCTGGTCAGAACTGTGAAGTTCATTAACTCTGAAATTAATTGCAGGTCTACGAATGATGATAAATGCCCTACTAAATGCTTTGGTGCAACTATTCGAGGTCATGGCTCTGACACTATTCTGTTTATGCGTCTTCGCTCTGTTCGCTCTTGAGATCTACATGGGTAAACTTCACCAAGTTTGCGTTGCTATCCAAGGAGGTGACGTTTCTAAGGAATTATACCGGTCACCCAAGATAGAGCCGATCGACCCGTTAACACCGGATCGACATCACGAATGGAAAATGTAAGATTCTGGGTTCGAATAGCCGAATAGCACGAAGTTCCATCATTAAGTAGACCATATCGTTATAATATCCCACCTGGGGACAGGAAATAAATCAGTACATTAATACTGAGAGTACGTTTTAACAGAGAGACGGAATTTCTGCGGCTGATGGCGTTCGTTATTAGGAGAGTACGTTGTATTACTATCTCACATATAAAAACGGAAGTGACTCTGTGTCTCTCTGTTCTGTGTGGGTGGAATTAAATGCGTATAAATAGATGGAGCTGCCTAGATTGTTCTTTCGCAAATTATTTCCTACTACTACAGGCACCCAGCCCAGCTAGCAAGGTTCTGATTTGCTAGTGTACGTAATAATGAACTTTTACTGCATTTGTGTTCGGGGAGTCAATTAACTCGTGTGTATAGTCAGCATTCTAGTTTAACGGAACAGGCAGTCCTTGTTTCTATTCGATACAGTGTTCGATCCCTCGGGCAGCCAATATGCCAATAATATACTAATAATTCTTCTCAAGTGGTTTCTCTCCACCGGAATTTTCCTATCCAACTATGTGCACCTTCTGCCGACTAAATGTAAGGCTAACTCAATCTCTACAAAAGATATGCAACTATGCTTCGCCAACGCCTTTCTATTGTAAATTAGGTGTAATTTTCAAAGCATTGATTTCTGCAATCACAGGTGGGTTTCAAATCGGCATCATTGGTTGTCACGTGATTTTCCGAAGGACGAATTCGTGCCATGTGGGAATGAGACCGGTAGCAGGTTAGTTAGTCTTTCTACTTATGTATGTGGCTCGAATGTTTAAGGGGTTATTTTGTCTAAACATCAACATACTTAATTTAGGCACTGTCCTGAGGGCTACGTTTGTCTGCCAAATTTGGGTGAAAATCCTGACGATGGGTGGACAGGTTTCGACACTTTTCCAAGTGCAATGCTCAGTTCATTTCAACTAATCACACTTGACTATTGGGAGAGATTGTACGAATTGGTAAGATTTATTTTCTGATAAATTGGTAATGTAGCTTCGACCCGTGGATGTATTGTATTGAAGCTCAGTGTGCGGTACATTCCTTCCGACATTTGAAATACACTAAAACTAGTACAAAACCGTTATTTACAAGCTACCTGCGCCCAACATTCTCTAGTAAGTATTAATGGCCACGAAAATACCTTCTAGGGTGTTGTGTAGCTACTATTTGTGGAATTTGTTCTGGAGAATTGCATCAGTCATATTGTCTTTAATATCAAATGACTTTTTTTTTACAGGTTATGTCAGTCGTCGGTCCTTGGTGTGTGCCATTCTTCATTATGGTTGTATTCTTGGGATCATTCTATTTGCTGAACTTGATGCTGGCTGTTGTAGCTATGAGTTATGAGGCAGAGGCTCGTAGCTGGCAAAAGGTATGTAAATGTCAAATATAGTTTTCTTTGGATTTCAGTCTTACCAAGTATTCTTATTTAATTTACAGAAACCATTGACAAAACACCAGCAATTAGCAATTCATCGAAGTGACTCTACTTTCAGTTTTGCTGATCCAAGGCATCTTAATGTAACAATCCTGACCCATTTTAAGAAACGGACTGCCGCTGACAGAGAGAACCTCGCTCGAACTCTTAGGAACGCCAACGAATCTCAAGGTATGTTGAGTTGGCGACGCTCGGCGCAGCGACCGAATTTGTCATGTCTGATAATATCATAGAGTAATGACCACGACGGCCACGACCTTCCGACTTCTCTTTAATACGTGGTTTGATTGATTGATTGATTGATTGATTGATTGATTGATTCTTTATTAATGTGATATTATCCAAAGCATTCAAACGTGCAAGTAAATCTATGCTAATTTATGCTCGCTACTCTATGGATAGTACTCTGGAAATGACCTTCTTTAGAAATTGAAGAGAACCATGAGAATCTTACTCATGCTGTGATGGAAGCTTTGGGTATGAACATGAACATGACACATTCGCTGAACATTCACCCGACTCATCCAACAACGTTAACAACAGAAGAAGAAGAGGGTGTTCATGAAATTAAACCGGTCATGTCATTCTTTGACAAACCAAGACCTTCTCAGGCGAAAAGGCTTTTCGAACGTTGGAAGTCAGCAGGTATCGTGCTATAAAATTGCAAGAAAATATATAAGTAGTTATCGTTTCTTGAAAAGTGCCCTGAACTATCTAGACATTAGCGACAATCGATAATGTTTTTCGGTGTGAACAATAAATTTTACAAACTCCATGTACGCAGCTCTAATCGCAGGAAGCCCAGACCACGAGGCTGATTTGACTCGTGACGACGATAACCGGGCACAGAAATTTCAGGCTAAAGCTGGTGTTGCATTAGAAGAAGATTCAGAAATTTTCGACCACGGATCACATAAAAGTCATCTGTCTAACAAGAGCTCTGTATACTTTGGTGAGTTTCCTGACGATTCGGAAGTGTCTGATGAAGATCGGTTAGATGATGATGAAGAGACCGAAGACAGGTCAAGGAAACAGATGGAAGAGACTCAATCGGGAAGATATAGCGAGGTTTTCATTTAAAGAATTCGAATTAATTGAAGGGTTTGCTTTTATTTAAATATTTGTAATTTCCATTGCAGACTGGTTCTCTTGCATCAGTGGACACAATCTATGAATCTGATCAATATTCCAACTCCACAGCGTCTTCTGGCGACGTTGACAGTAAATCGAAGACACATTTTATAAAAACTAGAATATTTAGACGATTAACTTAAATCCTGATCAATTTCAGAGAAACGAACGACGATCATTGCAAAGGGAATTTCCAAAATTCTTCGTTATTTGAGATACCAGAAGCGTCATCTTGCTCCGTACGTCACCAATAACTGGAAGTTTGAAGCCTGTATTACAACCTGTATTGTACTCAACACCATCTTATTAGCAACTGAACATAGCGACCAGCCAGATTATCTCACCGATGTTCTCAGTGTTGGAGGATATGTGAGTAATCTTTTAGAGATCAAAATGTCCGTGTAAATCTAAGTATAACCTGAGGCACAGCAAAAGAATTAGAGCTCAAACGTTTTGAAACGCCAAGTATTAGATGCTTTACGGGAAGTCCGAATTTTTGAAGGCGACATGTCGACTACTGTACTCATTCATTTGAATTTTTCTAAGATACAATGCTTATATCTAGCTTTTTACAGACGATATTACCGTTTGCAGGTTTTTAGAAGTTTTTTTTTTGTAAAAGCCAGGAAACATTCTAGAATTCTGTTCTCTTGAGTGTTATAAATATTGGACTTGATTAATTGGTTTGGCGATTTATGAAATCCTGATGGTTCGTGGTTTTACGATTCTTGACTAAATGCGATCTAATTGCAGACGTTCACAACCATATTTGCATTCGAATGTGCATTCAAACTCTGTGCTCTACAAGGAGAATACTTTGATTCGAAATGGAATATGTTTGATCTTTTCATTGCTTGTGGTAGCTTTCTGGATACGGTATTGGAAATCGAGAGTCTCGGCGGTCTCAGCAATGCTATACGTGGTATTCGATTGGTAGGTTATCAGGATTCGTAGCTACTAAATATTACAATTAATTATATTATTTTTCCCTCTTTTAGTTGAGAATTTTCAAGTTAGCACACAGTTGGCTTACAATGAAAATTTTGCTGAACATAATCTTTTCAACATTTGGAGCTTTGGGCAATCTTACTTTGGTTCTGGCTATCGTCATTTATATTTTCGCGATTTTAGGAATGCAGATCGTTGGCCAGAGATACATTCCCAGCAATTTTGCAGCGGATGAACCAGACGATGAAGCTTTTCCTAGGTTAGAAAATAATGGAGTAAAACCTCGTTATAGAGTATACCATGGTACAGGAGAGGTACTTTCTTATTGTAGCCACGACTTTGAAGGTGAGCATGGTATTTTGAGCCGTCCGTCAGATCTCGCTATAATGACCCTACGTTACAACGAAATTTTACTGTCAATCAATTTTTTAAAATGCTAAACTACTCTAAACCCTATAAGTTTGGGAGTGTGGTCTTATTTAAAGGAGTCAGTTCTTATTCTTTTGTATGTACTTATAAAAACTCAATTGCAATTCAGCAAGTCCATTGCAGTATGATGGTATGGTTGGCCCATTCTGTCTCGCTGTGCTGGGGTTCGATTCCTCGGACTTGCACTCCCGGTGGTTGCTT